>JASDQU010412639.1:0-10426 GCA_032191745.1 Picea mariana
TGTATGTGCCCGCACGGGTGTAGACAGATTGGCAAGTGCCGTGTAAATGGAAGGAAATTTGTAAAATGAAGTCTCATGTTCGATTCTCACCCGGATTTACTCGTGTGCCATTCTTGCGGGCTGGGTGGTTGCACCTGGGGTTATAGTGGTAGCCGACGGGGATCGACCCCGTTTCACGCGAGTACGAGAACCGCGAGTTGCCGATTCCCCCAGTAAAAAAAAAAAAAACAATTATTTTATATGTATTGAAGTAAGGTTAAAAAAAGTGTGTTAAAAATGGTATTTTCCACTATATTTAAAATGTATAACTTAATTAAGGACAAATAATTATATGAAAAATCTTAATTTCAAAAAAATAAATGGTGTACAACATTTTTTACATTGGATGAAGCATGGAAATATGATTAAAAACACGATTGAATAAAAATAAAAATAAAAATAAAAATAAAATAGAAAAGTTTGAAAATAGATGAAAAAACATCGTTGAGAAAAAAGAAAAAAATAAAAATAAAATTGAACAATTTGAAAATAAGTGAAAAAATGACCATTTAAAAAAACGAAGTGGAAATATTATGTATCAGAAAATTTAAAATATCAAAAAACCACCTAAAAATGGAAGGGGTGCTACCGGTAGCACCATTTTTAAAAATGGGGTAAAAAACTTGATCCCCCCAAAAACGAGAACTCTGTAGAGTTCTCGTTAAGTTGGTAACTATGTTATGAATGCAATTGTTTCCTATCCCATTCATTGCCTTTTACTCTTAGCTTATTTCTTTTGATCTTTTGCTCTTGTGATTCAAGGAAATAGTTGAGGGCCATTGTCCTGGCTTGATTACCAGAGGTGACAACGTTATCCACAAACATTTCACGGAAATAAGAAGGCTAGCTCGTGATGAGATCTCGTTTCTCTTGGCTATGCCACCAAGAGACACTACCTTGGTTTGATGACTAGATAGGTGGTAGTGTCATACCGCTACATGTCCATGGTCATAATAGGTCGACTCATGATGAGACCTCATATCCATCAACTAGTACCTTGAGTGTTTAGGTTATCTTGTGGGTCACCTTTTCTTACTGAGAATCTTTTCACTAATTTCTCAAGGATCCCTGGGCAAAGCATCTCGAAGGTTTTTAAATTGGCTTTTAACTCTTGCCAACTACTTTTACCCTCTGGGCCTTTAACCCCTTCTTCCCACAAGGTAAGTTACAACCCTTCCTAGTGTAGCCAATCCCAATGTCCAAACAAGGATAGGGGAGATGGAAGGAATACATATGGAAAGTGGTAAGTATCGAGGGAACAAACGATGAATTTTCACAGATCCACCCAGTAGAAACCCATCCTAAAGGGAAATCAACTTACTAGGGAACCATGTCACCCTTCCAGGTATGAACAAGGCAAAACGAATAATTTCCAAGCAAATGTCATGAAATGAAGAAGGATTAAATACGACATATTCAAGTGCTTCAAAAATTAGAGTGATACATACCATGATACCCAAACTCATTATCTCATGAAGCAAGACTCACTGCTACTACAAGACTAGGCTGGTGTGATGGATACTGTTGTTGGTGATACATGGACTGCACTGAAGAAAGGAGGGGCCCTCCGGGGCCATGCTCAAGTCATCTGGCTCTCGGTACTCCATGTATAGGACATGTGGGTCTTGAGACGTGATATCCTTAGTTATCCCTAGGCTAGGGGATAACAACTGGCTCCAAATCCGGGACATGTGCTCACCGTAGAGCGCATGAGAACCTCAACATATCTAGTATGACCCATGCCTACTAAATCTCAACAAAAGACATTAGAAATACTTAGGGTGGTGATATCAACCCTTGTCCATATATGATAAAATAAACAAATAAAATAATCCCTAGTCTAACATATGATTATGAGCATACATATATACATAATGAATCAAGACAATATAAAAATGCAACTACAACTATGCTAACATGATATGTGTTGAGGAAAATATATGAATTGATCTTATTCAAGCATTTTCAGACTTTACTTGGCTAAAGCAAAGTAGACGGTAATATCAACCAATGTTTATATCCAACAAAAATAACATCCTAACTCACAAGTATTAATTACGAGTGCTTAGGCTAGTCTTTTATCAATAAAAAGCTTGCTGGAAATTCACTTTTTATGTAATTTTCTGAATATAATAGTTGCTGAAATAAATGTAAGAACAGAATGAAAGACACCAAGATGATAATAAAGATAGATGAGACATAAAACAATCCTTTATTTAATTCCAATTCACCAAAGAGTCATTTTCTTTACAAAATATTGTACATAAATCTTGGACCAAAGTCAAACTTAGACATCCCTGATGGAACATACAAAATGACCTCTGATAGAAAACCAAAACTGAACTCTAAAAGCTGGATCAACTTGCCACATATTGCTTCCCACTCGACTCTGCACAATAGCCTTTATCAGTCATGAAAAATAATTCACAAACAGACAAATCTACACAGACCATCAAAGATAGATCAACACCTCTGAAGAACAAGTGTCTGAATGATTTGATTCAGCCCTGAATATTGTTGTCTACAATAAGACCTTGCTATCATAAAAGAGAATTAGGCTGTGATGAATATATGAATGAATGAAAAATGAACTATCTCAACATAAACTCAAAGAGAAAACCTTAGCATGCTTCTGCTTCTATCCTCCTTTTGTTCCTCCCTTTCCTTTTTCTTTTAACAATTAGAATTGGTTGAAGAAGTTGAACCAATTCATTAGTTAAGTTAATTAAAAGACTCAACTAACTTTATTTAGGGGGAATATTAATAATTATAATAAGAGTCATAAATAATAATAACTAGTAGGTGGGACCCCTTGTGACTCCCTTCAGTTCATAACAATCATAACAATCATAACATAACCATTAGTTAAGAAAAACACACCTCCTTGTGTCTCCCATCAACATATTCACTTTTGGTAATTTAAGGTCATGAAATTTGAAATTATTTCAAAAATAATACTCATATATCCAAAATAAACATGTTGTCCAAAGATCCCTAAAGTCAACTGTCATAAAACGATAGATAAAATAAAACTCAAAGTCATATTTTCCTTTGCTGATGCTATTATCCTTTAGTCCTTTTTTGACAGATGCGTGATAGGCCTCTGTTTTTAGACTTTATTTGAATGGCGCATCCCTGCATGCATGATTGATTAGCAAATGATCTTTTAATTAACCATACATGACAACTCTTTTAAAATACAAAATGGATTTTGGCTCAACAATATATTAGACTCATGCAATCCAATCCATACAAATTGTTTTACTGTCAATCAATGAGCAGGGGGGTGGAAAAGGGTTTTGGGATAGATGAAGGGGTTGTATTGAGCGAAAATATGATATAATGAGGGGGAAAAAACATGGTCACTTCTCAATGAAAACAACAATCAATTGTAAAGAAACCAATAAAACCTCACTACAATCCACACAAGACACTGCCACTTCCATCTACCTTAACACAAAAATTCCCTTGACTGTAATCAATCTCAGAACAGGGAGTGAAAAAATGAATATGGGAAGGTGATGGGATTTGTAATTAGAAGAAAATGAAATCATGGAAGGGAATAAATACGATTACTGTTCATGAAATTGACTAAGCGATCCACAAAACATTCTGCGAAAATAGATGTATCAATCATCAATCACTTTGACCAAATAACAATTTCTGTGTAGTTAACTAGTTCTCTGTTCATAATCAAATATCTAGCATAGTGTCACCACATGACAACATGTATTCCACACAATTTGTAAGGGTTTTTGTTCCTGTCATTTACATTCTTTTCATTTTAAAGCACTTTTTTAACAATACCCATTTCCAATCTGTAAACCATCAAAATCAACCACTTCCCATACATTACTTCAATCAACAAATATACTCCAAATCATATTTCCAAAAAAAACAATGAAGTCACAGTATCACTGCCATCAAGTCTGTCACTTTGAATGCAATGACATCCATTAAATAAATATAGCCAGTCACTCAATGATCAAGATCAAATTGCCTAAACCGAATTGACAATTGAACATACAACAACCACCATTCCAGCACAAGATATGCACTGAATAATACAATCATGCAAGTGTAACTCCATCATTGTGCAAGCCCAATCTAACACGACTATAAAAATGGACCACCTATCCAACTAACGAGGTACCAACAACAACCTATCTCAACAAAAGATCGGGCTGCAACAAATATGTTTAAAACCCTGTGGGTATTTCTGAGTGTGAAAACAAAACAAACCATCTATGTTATACATAGTGCGCAACCAACAAAACACCACGATGCAACATTTCCACTTAACACAAAAACAAACAGTCGTGGAAATAACTCAACCATCGTGCTAAGCCCTCAATACAATATTGCTTCGATTTAGTTACATTGTAATTGACTATGTTGTGCAAACCCATGCTTATACAAACGAACAATTACAAGGATGTAGTGGATATATTCTCTACAGTTATCCGACTCAATAGTCATTCGGCCCCAAAGAAAACCATAGTGACCATGACCATTATTTCATTTGCAAAACACCATGCACACACGTGATATGTGTGAGCAACATCAAGCCTTTGTAACCAATGCCAGCTAATCATCCAAATAATTATTAGTGCAATTACTAGTGACTGTGTATTAATCAAACAATTCGCCATTGTTGTAGAAAATCAATCAACCAAACCAACTGTGGAAACTACGCATACCCACACATCAATTCGAATCGGGGCAGAGGCCTTATCCATTAACAATACTAAGTTATTAACATATGGAGGGTGACCGTATACTTCGAAAGTATAAATGACAATGTAGGGTTTATCATTTTTATCACAGAGGTAGTAACTAAATGCCAAACAACCACGATTTCCATATGACCAACTGGGTGAATGCGTATTCAAAGTAATCGACCATACATTCAATCCAAAATAACCCGTAGCAACTTTATAGGCCCAACAGTCTCCTCTACAGAACTCCAAACTGGGGGTTAAGGGTTTGCTCGGTAGCCATCATAGGAGGAACAGAGCCCACTCCTCGTAATGGTGAAACTTCGAGGCCAAAGGTGTACACACAAAGAGGGCTATGATTTGTTTGTGGACATGAAATAATTCCATGACAGGGGCCATAACAGGAGGAACTACTTTAACTTGGTCTGGAAAATGTGATTTAACGGACGTAGGATATAACCCTCACGCCTTTCGATCAAACAACTACCACACAGAGGTGAAGACAAGGCCGAGTAAGAATAGGAAAACCCACTACGTGACCACTAGTGGTGAAATCAACCCACTGCCCATATGTACAATGTCTGGTGATACTAACGCTTCAGTCATTAAACCCCATAAAAAATCACAGACTGGATACATCAATGCGAAAACGTGAAGACAACCCACCAAGACCAACAAGGATCTTCTAAGTAAACCATCAAGGATAACATAGATCTCTTGTGACTTCTAACGCCCTAGGATAACCAGTAATTCCATGACTTTAACCTCATTTCAAAAAGAATCATCAACGTTTCATTCACAATCACCATTTACACAGTCGCAATACTTAAGGAGATCACAACTAACACACTTGAGCCAATATCCATTTCATAACCAGAGTAGATTCATGAAGGGCCAAAAAAAAGAACATACCTGTAATCAAATTTCTTAAAACACGAGTTGGCCGAGCGGTTCCTCCCTACTAAGAAATCAGAGCATAACCACAACAATAATCTTTGGAAGATAGTTGTACTATGGTGGCACCCAACGGTAAGGGTAAAGGTGATGTGCAATAAATGAACAACACTTACCTACTTCAAGTTCATTCAATTCTTAGTACGCGCCAACTACTAATCCAACAAATCATCCACCTTGAACCAACAACATTTAATTTACAAGAGCCCCACCCGTATCACATATGACCATCTCTATTATGCAGAAATGCATACCAACTATGCTATATACAACCTTGATAACTCACATGTCTATCCCATGTTAGCTAGGATTTGCCACAATCTTTTTCAATGCATATAGTATAACATGTTAGCATAGGACAATTCCTTCTTTTAGTTGCTTTCCATTTGTTATTACTAACATGTTTTTTTTGCAGGTGTCACAAGTAATAGATCCAAGAACAGTCAGCAATGATAACCATGAAAAATTTGGTGTTACTTGATCTTGGAACAACAAGGAGCCCTCTATAATATGCCTGATCCATTATCCAATAAAACAAGATATTGTCAACCATGAAAGTAGTGTTGAACAGTAACATACCATTGAATAAACATCAGACTTGATCTCCAATCTACGAGGGGGTCCCACCTACTAGTATTATTTAGCTTTTATAATAATATGCTTTAGCAACACTTTGCGGGCCAAACTTCGTTGTGAATTTAATCATCAACAAACTGGTGACTCCACGGGAAAATTTGTTTTCAATAGATTTAGAACTCAGAACTCATGGTTTCACGGACCAAGAGCAGCAGGTCAAGAAAATATAACCAAGAAGATTATGCAACAGGGGGAAGTGAGCGGATTTAATGGAAAGATGATCGGGAATTTGGGAATAACTTATGAAAAATGTTAAGTATGAGGGGTTTTACCACTGTATGCATAATCTATCGACTGAGATCTGCTCTTTAACCTTAAAGAATGAAAATTTCCATATTTGCTCTTAAATTCTCAATGGCTGAAGAAATGGCGAGAATAAGCAGGAGATAACCAATTCTTTATAAGACAGCAGTGGAAATATATAACAATTTCAAGGGTCCTTCAGAGAAGACATCATAACAGATGTGTAAGCTTGATTGTTATTGACTAACAATGCTTGCAGGGGTGTCACTGTGGCAAATATGATCCAACATCTTATTCCCTACTGAAACTAAATATGATCAAAACAAATCCCAACAGAATAAAATTGCAAAATATTAAAATAACAGAAATAAAGTGGCAGAAAAGTAAAGGCAGTAGGAAATGCTTTAAACAGAAAACAACTATTGTAAGCAAAAGAAAGAACGAAAACATGAAAACAGAGCTAGACTACTAAAATACAAGAAATCTAGACAATGTAGAGCTTTCAAGTTTGTTACACGTAATGCTTTAAGTGAGAACCGTTAGTGTTGTAGGGAAACAATCACTCCTGCAAATATTTTAGAATGTAATAATTTGTACCTAAGACAAAAGCGATTTTGAAAGGACCCAGCCATAATTTCTGAAAATTTGAATGTCTTCCCCTATCAGCGTGAGCCGAATCCCATAACATAACTTTTTCATTGACCTTAAACTTGACAGCTTTGACACTCTCGTTGAAATATTTCTTAATGGTTTGTTGTCTCCTTTTAATATTATCCAAGGAAAACATCCTTTGTTCTTCCAAAGCTAGTAGTGCATTTACCCTTTGTGAAACATCTGAAGAACTTAATTCTTCAATCTGTAGCATCAACCTTAAGGAAGAAAGTTCTAGCTTTGTTGGAAAGAGGTCTTCTTGATCATAAACCAGCTAAAAAGGTGTACAACCAGTGCTTACTTTGGCGGTAGTTCGATCTACCCAAAGGGCATAAGTGAGGAGAGTGTGCCACTGACGAGGCTTATCTTCGATGAGCCTTTTGATGATTCTTATCAGATTTTTTTTGGTAGACTCGACTTTCCCATTTCCTTGGGGATAGTAAGATGTTGAGGTGAAATGTTTAACCCCCAACTTGGCTGAAAACTAAGTCACCTTAGCAGAAATGAAAGCGACACCATTGTCTGTAATAATTTCCAATGGAAGACCAAACCTGGAAAAAATATTATTTTCAAGGAAATAAATTACCTGATCGTCTGTGGAATTCTTAAGTGGGACAACTTCAACCCATTTTGTAAAATAGTCTGTGGCTGTCAGAATAAAAAATTTCCCAGTTGAAGGAGGATTAATAGGACTGATAAAATCCAATCCCCACTTTGAAAAGGGAAAATCTGGCAGGACAGGTTGTAATGGCATGACTGAAAGGCGTTCCTTCCCAACAAATTTTTGGCATTTGTCACAAGACCTCGAAAAAACATAAGATTCGCGAAAGATCGAAGGTCAATAATATCCTTTTCTAATAATATTGAAAGTGTTGGTTTTTGCAGAAAAATGACCTCCTACATGAATGACAGACCTTGAAGAACCGTGAGCTTCTTGCAAAAATTTCTGTGTGTCTTCATTATTTACACAGCGAAGCAATACACCATCAACAGATCTTCGAAATAACAGGTCTCCTATAATGACATATATTGCAGATTCAAGACAGAGCCTTCTCCTTTGATGAGTGTCTAATTTGTCTGGACATCTTTGGTTCTGTAAACAATAAACCAAATTTTTGTATCAAGGATGTTCAGACATAGGGAGGATCTGATCGTCAATGTAAAAGAGGGATGAAAGGGAACTATCTTCTTCTCCGATTTCTTCACCATTCTCAGCATGTTGAGCCAGGTGACAGGCTAGGTCACGTCCCTTGATAGTGGTAGAAGTCACGATATTCAAATCATGCTCCTAGATCTTAGCAAGCCAATGTGCAAGTTTTCCTGAAAGACAAGTCTGTGAGAGAAAAAACTTAACAGTAGGTAAAGGAACCTTTACCAACGTACGCTTACCTAAGATGTAGTGGAGAAAATTTTCAACGGCCTTAACAAGAGAGAAAGCATGTTTCTCAATAAAAGATTATTTAAATTCATCATCTAACAAACTTTGACTCATGTAAGCCACTGGTTTTCCATTTCCTTGGTCATCAATTTGCATGAGGACAATAGAAACTGCCTCCTCGGTAGCATTAGTATATATCGTGAATTCCTTTTCAAAGTCCAGTTTCACCAAAACCGATGCAGAATTGATTGCTTTCTTAATCCCTTCAAAAGCATTTTCGACATTGCCTGTCCAAGAAAAGGGATGATCTTTCTTAAGCAAATAATGAATTGGTTTGACCATAACAACAAAATCTGGGACAAACCTACAAACAAAGTTAATAACCCCCATAAAAGCTTGAACTTATTTCTTGGAAGTGGGAGCAAGAAGGTTATGGATAGAAACAATCCTTTTGGGATCAATGCTTATGCCTGAATCAGAGATGATGTGTCCCAGGAGTTTTCCCTCGGTAACACCAAAATGGACTTGGAAGGGTTTAGATAAATGCCAAATTTCCTACATCGCATGAGAAATTTTCTCAATGACCAAAATGATTTGATCGGATTTTAGAGTATACTGTTAAGTCATCAAGGTAGATCTGAATTATTTTACTGATCAAATTGTCAAAATATAACTGCATAGCTCTTTAGGATGTGGCACCTTCATTAGATAAACCAAAAGGCATACATTCATAAGCGAAGGTACCCCAACGAGTAATAAAGGTGGTTTTATATTTATCTGTCCTTTTTACCTTGATTTGTATATAACCTGAAAAACCGTCAAGTAGGGACATCATTTGTGACCCCGCAACCTGTTGCAAAATCATTTCCATGTTAGGGAGAGGGAAGTGGCCTTTTATGCTAGCTCGGTTTAGTGTGCGAAAATCGACGCACAATCTGATCTGACCAGTGGTTTTCCGAATGGGAACTAGATTTGAGACCCTTTTAGAATATTTGACTAGAAATATGATTTCAACCTTCAAAAGTTTTTCCAACTCCTTCCGAATAGTTTCTTATAGCGCAGGGTTGATAGGTATTTGTTTTTGCCTAACTAGATTTACACCTTCCTAAATGGGGATGGCATGTTGTATAAGGCCAGGATCAAAACCACGAAGATCCTCATAAGACCAAGCAAAAACATCTTGAAATTCACCAAGCAACTTGGCGAACTTCTCTTTCTCTTCATCTGAACATTTGGCACCTATTTTAACATTCTTTGGAGTCTCGGGTGTCCCAATGTTCAATGAGATGGTTTCACCCACCTTCCTTTTCAACTCTTCTTCCTTTTGTTTCTCCTTGTTTCCTACATCACTTGATGAAAAAGAACTCTCCATAGGAGTCAAGCCTTTAGGAATCTTGTTATCTTCTATGGATATAATTTCCTTAGGTTTAAAAGGTTCATTTTGAATAAAAGCACAAATGCTCTCATCATCAGGGAAGACCTGCCAAGATTCTATATTGTCGGGAATATGCAGATGATATATGGATTGAAAGGTACAATCAAGTTTGTGTGGCAGGAGTTGCCGATTAGGGGAAGTTGCAAAAATTGCTAACCGATCGGCCATTGAGTTTAACTCCCTTTTAACATGGGCGATGTTGAAAGATAAAAGGTTTGAGATAAGTGCCCAAACAGTTTGGGTGTATCGTTTCATCAACTTGTTGCTAGAAGAATAAATTTTACGCACAAGATTCACAACATGTTTGGAATCTCCAAAAACTGAAAGGTGACCACAACCAAGATTATAAGCATTTTCAATGCCTAATAACAA
>JASDQU010412640.1:0-10286 GCA_032191745.1 Picea mariana
CAAAATGAAAATGTCTCCTTGGTATATATAGGAGACTAGAAGGTATAATTACAACTAATGGCCTAAATCCGACATAAATAAAATAAAATTACTAATATAATATGCCCCAATTAAAGGGTAATGATCCGATATTAGGGCTTAACAAACAACCTGTACCAATCAACCTGCACCAATCAACATGTACCATGCATCAACTGCACATTAACTATGACTCATCAAGATGTACCAACATCATCAACTATACACCTCATGTATGTGAAAACTCATCAACTAGTTGTCTCAGCCATGTACCCAACCTGTACCTCAACCATGTACCCAACATGTACCTCAACCATATACCAAAGACATACACAAATATAACCATCAGAAGTTATCTAACAATTCATCACTCTATGCATAAACCAAATACCATAAACCCTTACATCAAACAATGTGCCACAACCTCACTATTATGTAGCCTCAAGCTAAACCAACAACTTCAACAACACATCACAACCAAAAGACCAATGCCCATATGCCAAATACCAACAACAAAATACCAACTATATCCCTCAAAATATCTGATATATGCAATGATAATGAAAATCCAATACCATCTCAAGAGATAAACCCTATCCCACAAAACATACCTCAAACAAGATGTGCCATATCTCTCATAAATAGACCCCAACTATGTTGCTTCCATGATTTTTCTGCCGCACTTTTTCTGCCATGATTTTTCTGCCACACTTTTTCTGTCACACTTTTTCTACCGTGATTTTTCTGTAGTGATTTTTCTGCCACATTGTTTTGCCACACTTTTCCAGCCGTGATTTTTCTGCTGCGATTTTTCTACCATGATTTTTCTGTGGCACTTTTTCTGCCCCGATTTTTTCTACCGCACTTTTTCTGCCATAATTTTTCTATCACACTTTTCTCTATCAATAATACCTACCCAAATAATCATTCAAAAAATAGATATTCAATATGTTCAAGTGTGATTAAATGAGATATCCTTGCCTCTTATTTATAATTTCATGTAGCATCCCACATTCCTTATTTTAGGGAGTTCTCCATTAACTTTATTATTTAAATAATTTCTTTTGCAAACACTTTGACTAATTTGACCTTTTGGGGCTTCTAGATGACTCATGAGGGTTCTCCAACTTCACACGGCCATAACTCTCTAACAGTGAGGAGTTATGTGACATTCCACATACCATCGGAAATGGAATGACATGTACTATCCATTTAGAATAGTATTACCTGCAAATATGTCAAAACTCATACCATTATCCGGGGGTCCATACCCAAACCTTTGTGCTACGAGACTTTCTTCAAGGGTTGAGATCAATGACAACCAACCCAACTAATTAAAAATCTCCCCCTTTGGCATTGATGGAAACACTCTGATGCACTGCTGAAGTCATGTCATGCAATACTAAAGTCATATCACTAATGCTCCCCCTGTGACCATCGCTCCCCCTAGAACCATACCTCTGTGCTCTGCAACTGATAAATCTCTCCCCCTTTGTCATCAATAGCAAAGGTATCTTTCCATCTGAAGATGCTCCCCCTAACCAAATTGTCCTTGGGGATACTCCCCCTGATGAAACTATTCCTAAAACTAATCTCTTGACCTGAACTATCCTATTTATGGTGATTCCTCATGTAAATCAAAGACATATAAGATAAGAATTCAAAATCATTCATTTTGGAGTAGAAATTACTCTGAATCTCTGATGAAGATACTCAAAGGCTTCCTGTTGAAGCAGTTTTGTAAATATGTATGCCAATTGTTCTTTTATGCCCACATATTCAACTCTGATGTTCTTCTCTGCAACCTATTCCTGTAGAAAGTGATACTTGATTGGAATGTTCTTCGTCTTGGAGTGCATCACCAGGTTCTTTGAGATATTGATGGATCTTGTATTATCACAATAGATTGGAATGGGATCATCATACTCAACCTGTAAAAGCTTATGTTATGGAATGATTTTTATTTGTTAGGGCACACGATTTTCTACTTTGCATATAATAAAATCATTGTGTTTCCCTCTCTTTGATAGGACACACAAATATCACTTTGTTGTTGAGTTAAAATGGAAATCACAAATGGAAATCACTTTATTAATTAATGAGGAAGATGAAAAGTCAGAAAAGGAAAAAGAGTCTCAGAAAAGGGTGAGTGGAGTCAATATAATTAATGTCTTTCTAACAGTGAGTTAGTTATAGTTATCATGAGAAATATCCTTACATTTCCCTTATCTTTTCAATGTTTATCTTTAGCTATACTATAATATGAAGATCGTTTTCTTAACGTTTCCTTCTCCCCCGATGGAGTTTAGGTACAACCAAATATGTATCTATCAGACCTATCATCCAGCTCAAGCGATGAAATTTCGAGAGGGACAAGAGAAAACATATCCATCACATGTAACAAGGTGAAATCAACTAGAGGTGAAAAGGTCAAAAGAAAGTTTGGTAGGCGGATGCAATTCTTTCTTGTTGAAGGAGGATCATGCTCTTATGACGATGAGAGCATAGGTGACATCAATATTCCCTTGAGGTACAAAAACCTATTGAAACAATGGGTACCCAAGGAACTGCCAAAGTTGGACACCGACTTCTTTGTTAATGAGAGGATGTATCCCATTGCTGTGTCATCCATCCATGGCCTTGGTTTATTCTCCATGGACAACATAAAGGTAAAATATGACAGATTGGTTGAATTGTGTGAGTATGTTGGACCATGTTACACTTACGGAGTATGATTTAGGCTGGTCCAATATATGCCTAGTATGCGAAGATACGCACTCGCCGCAAATTATATACAGTTGAAAGACAATAATAAAAATAAAGGAGCGACTATGTATATTGATGGAAGGCCAAAGGCATAGGGGAATATTGCAAGTCTTATAAACAGTACAAGGCCTGGGACGACAAGAAAGGAACCCAATTGCATTTTATAAGAGCATGAAGGTAATAGGATATTTGTATGTGTGGTGAAAACAATAATGGTAGGCGAAGAGTTGCTGGTTGATTACAATCTAAATTGAGTCGACCCAGGAGCATCTTCTTTTGCTACAATACAAAACCCGTTATACCCAAACTTAAAAAGGGATTACTTAATTTGTTAATGTTTCATTTGTGACGAAATTTTATTTTATTTATGAATGTTCCATTTGCTAATTTTTTCTCGATGTT
Source organism: Picea mariana (assembly GCA_032191745.1). Lineage (NCBI taxonomy): Eukaryota > Viridiplantae > Streptophyta > Pinopsida > Pinales > Pinaceae > Picea > Picea mariana. The sequence continues at coordinate 3,187 of JASDQU010412640.1, forward strand.
TCATTTCCAAATATTTTCTAATTTGTATGTGTGAATGTTTCATTTTATAATATTTGCCAATATTCCATTATTTCATATATTGTTTTTCCAATATTTCTTGCATGTACTAACATTCTTCTTGAAATTCTGCCAGAGTGGTGATCAGGGCAAAGGCCTTGAGCATGGAAAAGGCGTTGATCGAGGAAAAGGCCCCATTCCTAGCACCACATCGACCGAAAACAATGAATATATAAGTGATGAAGATATATTTGGTTCTCGAGACCCCTTCCAGACAATAGAATTGTCCCTAAGAAAGGCCAATAGGGAATTCTAGGATTTGGTCACTGCTGGGCTGGAAACAATGAGGATTTCCTAAGGATAGCTGAATTACACATTAAGATAGAAAATTATGGGGTAAGTCATGTCATCTAACAATATCAGTTTTTGGTTTTAAATTTTGTAATTTGATATATGCAATTAACACATATTTCTCATTGTAGAATTTTGTGAAATCGATGAGAGGGGAAGGGGAAGGTCTTGGTAGAAATAGCAGGACTGCAACAGCGAACTTGTATGGCCATGTAGCCACGAGGATATTTTCCACCCCAAGTGTTCCACCTGAGACTGATTCTATACGTTCTAGGGGTGATGCCATGCCTCCACAGCACACGCCAGATCGTGCAGGTGGTGTACATGATCATGGAACTGATCACTCTTCCGTTGATTGTTACCCTGGTGCTACATGTATCCAAAGCACAAGAACAACCTTGGTATCATTTTTGGTCGACCAGAACATGGTTCCTCTAAAAATAGTACATCTACCGGGTATTTAATATATGTCTTTATCGAGATTCTTGTTATATAATTGTTTAAAAAATCACATATCAGTGAGATTTAAATTACTATGCTGATGATGTTTTACATGAAACAATGTGTTCTACAATAGTTTTCATGACTATGCATTAGAGCTCTTTGGGCCGACCATTCGACTACGATGGAATCTGTTAGCGCTATAAGTTTCTCTTAGACTGCTCAAGTGCAAGCCTAGCACATCATGAATAAAAATGTTTGATTGGATAACTAGGTTTTAGGAAATTATCAGAGTGGTTAAATTAATCAAGAAGGCAATGAAGCCATTGGGCATGGAGTCCATGAAAAGAAACTGTAATCCTGAACTAACATTCTATGTGCAGCAAATCAGGTCAACAAATCTAAGATCAGTTAAAATGCTTATAAAGAGATGGAAAGAAGAAATAAGAAAAACAAAACTCGAAATGATCAAAGAGCATACGGATCTTCAATCCATGTAACAACAAGAGGAAAAACTCAGTTTTCATAAATCCTTTCTAAGACCGAATCAAAACTCAGATAAGCCTATGGCAAGGGATAGAGCATATCCTATACAATAACCCTCTCAACACAGATATTGCAAACATATAACCTATAGCAGCAACAGATATCCAAGAAGATGAAAGATGGAAAAATGATTTACACATAAAAGAGAAAAAAAACTGATACATAACTTCATTGTCAACTGAGGTCTATTACATAAAAAAGAGGCACATGTTTGTAGCTTAAAAATCAGAGAATTTTCATGCCTATCTAGTGCCCTCACAGATCTTGAAATTTTACCCAGACCTCTCGGATCTCTTTTTCCCCTTTATTCAAGAGATATCACCTTATTTAAATATATAATAGCATCCAAATCAACTAAATATGTCAAATCCCATCTCTTCCATTGGATTCTAAGCCTTGGAGATAGGTTGCAACAATCAAAGAGACAAAAATCCAACAAGCCGTTAATTTTCAGAAATTTGTTGGAAGTCATTAATAAAATGTCTCCACCTCATTGCCTTAGGCCTTTGCTGGAGATAAATCTTAGGTGCAGGTGTCCCTTGACATCTAATCGATACTTGAGAAGCCATTCAAATCCTCCTTGATAGGTGGAAACCTCCCAACAAGGAAAATATCCAAATCTGTGACCACTACAGGAAATTAGGTAGTATCGTTGTACAGAGTGGGTAACACCACTTATATATCCAATATATCTCAAAAAGTAACAAATTTTGAAAAAGTGGGAGAGGTTTTTTTTATTTGGAATGTTATGAACAAAAGCCTCCTCCAGTTTTGAAAAATACCTTCTCAATTGCTCACAATCAAAGTTTTAACTTAATTACTCAAAACTGGTAAAAGAACTCTGCACAATTCGTTTTCTTCCTGAATATTACGTAGCGCCTGTAGGTAGCGCTCGACAATGTTGCACCTATATGTAGCTTCTTTCCTCTGTTAAATATTATGCAACACCTTTATGTAGTGCTACTTACATTGCGTCTGCATACAGTTTTGGGTAGCATTGCCAAAACGTAGCACCTTCAATCTTGAAAGTGTGCAGAGCAATTTGTGGTCTTTCATGATGACAAAACCATTTCAATTAAGTGGCTTGACTGTACAATGGGTAGTGCCTTTTTACCACTGGGAAAACTAGCACTTAGCAAAAACCCAAAACTCTGATAGTTAGGCCTCTTCTAGCTGCAAATTCTTGTGCTAACATAGGCTCCATGGGGGATAGAGTCCTCCCTATGAGGCTCTAAGAAATCTTGTAGTTTCAGTGCCTTATCGTTTGGGCTTGTAGAGTCATGCTATGATGAATAGTTTTGAAGACAACATACTGGCAACTTATATTACTCTACTTTCAAACAGAAAGAAAACACACCCTCTCTTGATGGAGATTATTTATGTACAAAACCTAAGCTAACTGACTTTTACAATGGGCTAGGTGAAGGAAAACTTCCACCAAAGCCATTTAAGAAACTTGTTGACATGAGTCTTTATAATGCCCATGATTGACAATAGACAAAAGGAATATGACAATGGTTTGAAAACATTTCCTATATCTCCTCTGACTATTGCTGGCATAATAAATTTTACAGGTTCGAAAACATTTGAGAAATACAACTCCATATACACCACTACAGGGTCATAAAACTGGTGACAAAACACATGGGACTGATAGCATAATTATTTTTCCACTTCAAGTTGATTACTGTAAACTGTGGGTATAAGTGGAAGAAGTATTAACGTAGGTGGTTGTTGATCCACTGATGACTGTTGATTTACTTCTGGCTGTGTATAAACGATCTCTTCATGTGCCTCAACTAAGGGCTTCTCCTGGTCAAATATTTGGGTTATGTCTTTTGTGACAAGGCCAACCTCTACATCATACTCCTTGTCTTCATAGTGATCAAATATAGGATAATATTTCTGCTCATCATCACTGGAATATTCATCAAGAAAAGGTTTCCCTTCATACCTATGATTGACCTCTAAAACAATAATTTCATCAAGAATATAATTGTTAAAAATATCCATTTCAGGAATAACAATAACTGCTGCTTCTAGTTGTTCATATACATGATTTTCATCTAAAACAAAGTTATGAATGTTGTCCTCTCTGAATACATGAGTATTCTTTATGCTTTCATTTGGACAGTGAAATAAACCATTTTCATCTTTATATTCAATAGAACAATCTAACAAATCTTAAGCACATTCTACATATCCCTCACAACAATTATGACAAATACTTTCAGAGGGATAAAACCTTTTGCAGTGTTCATTGAATACTCTTTGGAAATCCTTCAAGGATGAAATGTTGGAAGGGGGTAATGAGAAATACCTTTTACGTGCATCCCCATCCAATGAATACATGAACATTTTCATCAATATATCTTCATGATGGATGTCAAGATGCTGCATCAAATTATGCAAGTCATGAACATGCTCAACAGGGTTGTCATCCTTACCTTCATAAAATATGGGCAGAAGATCTTTCCATTCATAAATAAGAGGCACATGATGTGGATAATCCTCTATAGCTGAGAAATTGAGTGGGGAAAACCTCCTGGCTAGGATAACCTTCATAGCCATTTAATTGGTCTCATTCTAGTGGAGTCACCAACATATTCTGAACATTGGAGTCACCATGGTGAATGTGCAGTCTTGAAGGTGTCCAACTTTAGTCACCATATAAATTTGGAGCTGTGAAATGTCTCTCTTCCCAGGGATCTTTTCAATATACTCAAATCCGTCCCCGACAACGGCGCCAAAATATGTTAGCGCTAGAAGTCTCTTGGACTACTCAAGTGAAAGCCTAGCACATCATGAATAAAAATGTTTGATTGGATAACTGGGTTTTAGGAAATTATTTGAGTGGTTAAATTAATCAGGAAGGAAATGAAGCCATTGGGCATGGAGTCCATGAAAATAAACTATAATCCTAAACTAACATTCTATGTGCAACAAATCAGGTCAACAAAGTTAAGATCAATTAAAATGATTATAAAGAGATGGAAAGAAGAAATAAGAAAAACAAAACTGGAAATGATCAAAGAGCATCCGGATCTTCAATCCATGTAACAGTAAGAGGAAAAAATCAGTTTTCAGAAATCCTTTCTAAGACCAAATCAAAACTCAAATAAGCATGTGGCAACAGATAGAGCATATCCTATATAATAACCCTCTCAGCACAGAAATTGCAGACATATAACCTATAACAACAACACATATCCAAGAAGATGAAAGATGGAAAAATGATTTACACAGAAAAGAGAAAACAAATTGATAGATAAATTCATTTTCAGCTGAGTTGTATTACATAAAAAAGCATCACAGGTCTGCAACTTAAAAATCAGATAATTTTCATGCCTATCTAGCTCCCTCACGAATCTTGAAATTTTACCTAGACCTCTCGGGTCTCTTTTTCCCCTTTCTTCAAGAGATCTCACCTTATTTAAATAGACAATAGCATCCAAATGAACTAAGGATGTCGAATCCCATCTCCTCCATTGGATTCTAAGCCTTGGAGATAGATGGCAACAATCAAAGAGACAAAAATCCAACAAACTACTAATTTTCAGAAATTTGTTGGAAGTCATTAATAAAATGTCTCCACCTCATTGCATGAGGCCTTCGCTGGAGATAAATCTTAGGTCTAGGTATCCCTTGACATATAATGGATCCTTGGTCAGCCATTTGAATTCTCCTTGACAGGTGGCAACCTCCCGACAAGGAAAATATCAAAATCTATGACCACTATAGGAAATTAGGTAGCGCCGCTGTGCAGAGTGGGTAGCACCACTTATATATCCAATATCTCTCAAACCATAACACATTTTGAAAAACTAAGAGAGGTTTTTTTTATTTGGAATTTTATGAACAAAAAACTCCTCCAGTTTTCAAAAATACCTTCTCAATTGCTCGCAATTAAAGTTTTAAGTTAATTACTCAAAACTGGTAAAATAACTCTGCACAATTTGTTTCTGCCAGAATATTACACAGTGCCTGTAGGTAGCACCTGACTATGTTGCACCTGTATGTAGCTTCTGTCCTCTATGAAATATTACATAGCGCATTTACGTAGCACTACTTATGTTGTGTCTGCATACAGGTTTGGGTAGCATTTCCAAAACGCAGCACCTTCAATCTTGAAAGTGTGCAGAGCAATTTGCGGTCTTTCATGATGAAAAAACCATTTCAATTAAGTGCCTTGACTATACAATGGGTAGTGCCTTTTTACCACTGGGAAAACTAGCACTTAGCAAAAACCCAAAACTCTGATAGTTAGGCCTCTTCTAGCTGCAAATTCTTAAGCTAATAGAATCAACAAAATTCCAAATTGAAAATCCTTCTTATCTCTCGACTGGTTGGCGAGTTTGGTGACTTGTTCAATAAGCCAGAAGTCCTAAAAAGAACCGGAAATCATTTGAAACATGTTAGATAGGCATATAGGAATAAATTAGTATAGGACCCCAAGTTCAAAATCCCTTTGGTTGTCCCCGAGAGGGAGTGGAAAGAAATTATTCTCGATGCAAGAGAATTAGTGATGAAAGCACTAGGGAAGAAACTACCTGGACCTACATGGTAAGAGGAATTTTCAATTTACTATGATGGTCTTTTGTTTACTTTATGAGGAAAACAATCAATATCTAACATATTTCAAAATTTTGCGTAGACTCCAAGACACTTCCAAGGAAATAAAGGCAAGACAAGACAAACATGACAAACATAAACCGGGCCAAGGTGGTTATAGGAGATTGAAGGCATGGGTTGTAAGCGCCTAAACATTTTACTTTTTTTTTTTATCATCGTCACAAAATCTGTAATTCATTGCATCTAGTGACTAATGAATTTGATATTTCTCAATGCAGGGGGATTTGTTCAATGACGAAGCCACAAAAGAATATATAAAGGTCAGGTTCACGTAGGGTTTTGATGGCATGGTGCCATGACGAAGAAGCTTGGGGCAATTGCCATGTGTGTCTCTGGAGGACATGGTAAATAAAATAAAATTAAAAACTTGTCTATTAGTTTTTACTCATTGATCACTTGTAATGTAAAATATATTTTTTATTCATTTAAAATGTAAAATAATGTGTGTCTTTTCCACATTCGCAAGAGAGTAACAATGCTACCAATTCTCTTGATGTACCTGATGAACCAAATCTCGACCCCCATATTGATTCAAGATTGGTTGCCGAAGGACCATTACATAGTGGTATGCGCGCATGTTTAATGTTTTTCTATTTTTCAATGAGTATTAATATTTAGGGTATATTCTGTACTAAATACTTATATGGTTTCATATGACAGAGCGTGTAGATGTCAATTGAGAGTGGAGATCAACAAGCGCAGAAACAACAATGCACCCACCAACTACTATTTCTATTGCACCGACTAATCTAGGTATAAAACATTGTAATTAAATCTGTATTAATTAAATTTCCCTAGGAGCAGTGAATAACAATATCACTTGAATTTTTTTGTTGTTTCCGCAGTGGATGCCCATGTGCATCCTCAACCTCCACGCTGAAATACTAGAAGTTAATCATGGATTGAGGTGTTGAGTACTGATGATGCAACACTTCAAGAAGGCCCAATAACTGTGGGGGATCAGTTAAATTATGATGATGACTTAATTTGTTCTTTCATGGAGACAAAGAAGAAGAAGAAGAAGAAAAACAAATGATTAGACATTTTTATTATTAATATAAATCCAATATATTTCTGGTCCAATGTAATGTATTTTGTTTTCCTACATGTCATGAATGCTATTTGCTTTCATG
>JASDQU010412652.1:0-10425 GCA_032191745.1 Picea mariana
TAGGAGGTTTATCTGCGCATATTAGAAACACTATATTCATGTTTGGACCCACTAACCTTGATGAGGTTTCTGTTCAAGCTACGTATATTGAATCATGAAAAGCAGGTGTGTCAGGGGAATCATCGTCTTCAAGGAAAGAGGACAAGAGGAAATGCCATGGAAAGAATTCAAATGCAGTGACGAGGAAGGAAGGGAGGCCCTCTTGTAAGCATTGCAAGAAAGAGGGACATGATGAGGACAGATGTTGGTATTTTCATCCCGAGAAGAGGCCAAATTGGTTCAAGGAAAAGAAGGGAATGCAAACAGTGGCAGGGACAACAAGACCCACAGACTTGGGATCGGATTCAGGTGATGAATCAAAGATCTCATTGGTTGGTATGACAGGTAAAATTGGTGAAGGCATTGATTGTAGAAGCAAATTGTTTCATATAAGGGTAATCATGCGACACACTAAGATAGACACATTAATCGACAATGGATCTCAATCTAATCTAATCTTAGAAAAATTGGTTAAGANAAATTGGGATTAAAAACACAAACTCATCATAATCCTTACACACTTAAATGGATAATCAATCATCATCAAATGCACATAACAAAGCAGTGCATAATCAAATTTGCAATTTCATCTAAGTATGTGAACGAAGTAACATGTGATGTAGTGCCATTAAGAGAATGTGGAATGGTCTTAGGTAGTCCATGTTTATATGATCGTAAGGCAATATTCTACAGGAAAAAGAATCAATATCAATTCACTAAAGTAGGTCAAGATTATGTGGTTCATGCTCATCATGTTAAAGAAAATAAAACACTTCAAACAATGGAACAACTAAAGAAGGCATTGCAAGCAAGAAACAAACCAATAATTGTTTCAAATGAAGTAATCGATCTTAAGCAAGCACAAGAAATGATTGTTGAATGGAAAATAAATCATAAGTTGCTTCAAGATAAGCTCATGTCGTGCAAATATTTCAAGTATATCATCTCATTTGTAGTCATCTTTTTGATGTTTTCATCAGTAATGTTGTCTACATGGATGATAGTGGCTTCAGTAAGATGTAATAGGGTTCAAATGGCTAACAATCTACTGTCAGTTGTCATGATTCTGTTACAGTTGATATTGATGAGACAGGTGGACAGGACAGAGTTTAGAGACAGAGGACAAGTCGGGTGGCCTATCACGAGATTTTTGACTGGTCAATAACCTTTTGGGGACCAAAAGGTCTTTTAGTGGGGAGGTGTGATCCAGAAGCCTGACAGGGCTAAAAAAGGCTCAAAAATGAAAGTTCTTAGAATCCGATGAAACCAACGCCATTGTGTCCATCTCATCTTCTTGATTCCGGCCATATATTTACTTCATCAAACGGACTTCATATGCGAAAGATATCGCATTCTGTCCAAAAAAGGCAAACAGGCAAAAAAAAAAAGTGGGTGACTGTACAGTCCGTACAGTCCCACGTGGCAGGATGATTGTACAGGTTGTACGATCATACATCTGACATGGTAGGTGATGGAGCACATGATAGGTACAGTCAGACCAGTCAGAGGGTGACACGTGTCACCACTGTAAGGGTGACACATGGCACAGGTTGACGTGGTAGACACATGGCAAGGCTGACAGAGCAGTGATGTGGCACACACATGGCACATGCTGGCAGGTGGCAGGGTACATGGTAGACACATGTACCATTCGACGCTTGACAGGTGGCAGAATCTGATTGGTTGGAGAGGTGCCACATGGCACCCTATGGTTGGCTCGTGGTTTGTGTAAAATTATATGGTCTCCACCGAGGTCGAACCCCCGACCTTCCTCTGGGCTATGGACTAGCAGGACCATGCTAACCACCCGGGCTACTGTTGGTGCTTATTAACTATACAAATTTATTATATTTTAATTTAATACAAGGTTCGTTTGGAGGCGGAAAGGGCTGGGGCTTAGCCCCAACCCACGGTTCAATATACATTACCACATGACCACGACCACGGGATGTTGCGGATAGGGCCTGGCCCATGGTTCCCGGGTGGTCACATATGACCTGGACCTAATCTGAAAAGAGTGCAGGGGGTTATGACTGTTAGCCCGTGGTTCCATATATATGTGTCGAAGACCAGGAGCTAGCGCGCATGGGAAGGGCCAACGCATAGCCCGAGGGGCTAGCGCTCGGCCACATGGCCCCATGTGAACCTACCAAGGGGGTGCGTGCACAGAATAAGGAGATTATGCCCAAATTTAAAAGAAAAGTGGGTTTTTATATATTGTATTTGATTTTTATTTGATTCTATGCCTGTTATTAATGGATTTTATCCATTTTGGGAGATATTGGGCATTTTTGGAGCCCAAATTTTGGGAGGAAGTTGGGGATGTATAACCAACTTCAGATCTATAAAAACTAGGCCTGTTTGAGGCCATGAAGGACAGTCAGAATAGAGTTATGCTGAAGGGAAGCTGAGCCAAATCCATTTTTATGCAGGGAAGCTATTGAGGAGCAGACGCTTGCGGGCCATTTCTGGGAGCTCCGGACATCCGTTTTTCGTGCCGTTTTTTTTGTTGGGTTATAGAGATCTGGAAGAACATGACCAGATAATTATTGTATCCAATTGGCACTGCTGATATGTACTTTTTATCTTTTGAACAAAAATAAATAAGCCTCCCCCACAGAGACAAAGGCCTGGAGACGTAGGCAATGTTGTGCCGAACTCCGTTATCAATTCTCGTGTTATGGTTTGTTGTTTATTATTTCATTTCAAATCTGCAAATGTGTATATGTCTGCCATAATTCCTCTCTTTTCCTCATTCTTTCATTAAGCTTCTCATATGGTTAATTAACACATGCAAATTAAAAACTCAACCATAGTCATTAAAAGATCCTACGAATCAATACCATTGATTCCTAATGGGGGAGGACTGATCTAGGTGGATATTGGTGGACACCCACCTGTTCCAACTAACTCCTCTTGATAGTTTTTATTTCAACACGTTATTCTATAATTATTTGTAATTGTGGGTTCTACACTTTCGAGGCTATTTGAATCCCTACATAGCTTCCAGGTGGAGATTGGTTGCCACCCACCTAATCCAATTGGATTATTTTGGAAGTTTTCATTTCAGTACATCTTTATGTACTTCCATGGATGTTCTAGGGCACTAAACAATGTTTTTTTGCTTGCCATAGTCAAACTATAGATGGAGTCAGATTTTGATGACATAATTTTTAGTTCTTGTAAAGTCCTTTCCAATGGGATATCAGACACATAAAGCAGAGGTTGTATGCAAAAGTTATGACCCCAGGAAGTTGAGGTACCAACTTACCCATTGGGGCCCACGTAACATTTGGAGTTTCATCTCCTAGGGTTAGGTTTTTGGCTGTATAGGTTTTTTTCATTCATGAGTAATGTTAAAAATGCCTTACGAGACACATTGCAATCATTTTTCTCAGACAGATGTGCATAGAAGCCACATATCTTCTCATAAATAGCTACCACCATTCGAGCAAGTTGTTTCCAGTTCTGCAATTTTACAGTTTCAACCTATTTTATTTATTCAATAGAAGTTATTGTTCACTGGGTATCTTTTGTTGTTCTCCATATCTCTATGTTATTGTATTCAGTCTGTTATTCCTTTTGTTCCACTCATAAATCCAGGTCAACTATGTAATCAACATATGGTGACTTGTCTTCCGCTGATTTCATGCATAGATGGTGTTTGTGTCAGTTGTGTTCTCGACAAACATCATCGGGACATTTTTGAAAAATGTGCCTCTTAGCATGCCTCAGGACCTTTGCAGCTTGTTCACATTGACTTGTGTGGTCCACTTTATTCTCCTTATTTTTATGGGTGCAAGTATTTCTTAACTTTCATTGATGACTTTTCTAGACGTACTTGGGTTTACTTCTTAAAAATTAAGAGTGAAGTTTTTGACAATTTTCTGGCCTACAAGGTCCTTGTATAAAATCAACTTGGACACCAAATTCAAAGGTTAAGAACAAATAATGGAGATGAATACGTGAACAATAATTTTACAAGTTACTGCACTACACAGGGCATACAAATGCAACATATTGTTCCATATACACCATAAAACAATTTTGTTGCTGAGAGAAAGAACTACACATTAAAATAAATGGCTAATTTTATGATCTAATCTAAGGGATTAAGTCTAACGTATAGGGAGAAAGCCATCAACTATGCAAATTACATAATAAATCACACTCCCACAAAGGCTCTTAAAAATATAACACCAAAAGAAGCTTGGACTAAAATTAAACTAGATGTAAGTCACTTATGTGTATTTGGCAGTATAACATGGGATCACATTCTTGATGAGAAAAGGAAAGGATTGTAGCCTAAAAGTGAGAAGTATATATTTTTTGGTTAACATGAAGATGTCAAAGGTTACAAACTTCTTCAACCACATTGTAATGCAATTATTATTAGAAGAGATGTTAAATTTAATGAAAATATCTTGTCCTGCGAGCCTAATTCGATGATTGTGCCTTATTTGGCCTACAATCCATCTTGGATGTTTGTGCCTCTTTCTAATCCTATTTTGGTTTCTTCTTCAGATGATGAAAATGATGATGAAAATCCACCTCTGTTGTCTCACCTTCCTCCAAATGAGTCCATTGAACCTGAACCAGCACTAACACCAACACCACCTCTTTGTAGATGGGTCTATTGAACATGATAAGCATACAATTATCTTTTCATTGATCCTTGATATCAACATCATAAATGTTCATAGTTCCAATGAGTCTCTTCTCTTTTGGCTCAAGTTTCAGAGACTCGTGATCCAGAGATAGTTGCAGAAGTTTCAAGTCATCCAGATTGGGATACAACAATGAATGAAGAGTATCATTCTTTAATGGAAAATGAAACCTAGGATCTTGTACGTCTTCCAAAAGGAAGAAAACTTTTCATATGTAAATGGGTCTACAAAACTAAGTGTGCATACGATGGAAGTGTTTAAAGGAACAAGGCTCCAAATTGAAGGAATTGACTATAATGATTTCTCCAAGTTGAATTTCTCCAAGTTGAAGGAATTGACTATAATGAAACATCTTCCCTTGTAGCCATCTTCCTTATTCTTTCCCTTTTTGTCTCACATAAATGAGAGTTCCATCAAATGGATGTGAAATCCTCCTTCTTGCATGGGTATTTTCAAGAAGAAATCTACATGGAAAAATCCCTTGGCTATGTCCAGGTGACTCTAGCCTTATTTTTTGCCTTAAGAAATCTATTTATGGTCTCAAGCAAGCTCCTTGAACTTGGTATGCAAAAATGGACAACTTTCTTATTGACACTGGATTTTCTAGATGCCTTTATGATCCTAATGTATATACCAAGAAAGTAGGAAAACATCTCATAATCCTTTTTCTTTATGTTGATGGCCTTATCCTTACTTGTAGTGAATCAAAACTTTTAAACCATGTGAAAACCAACATTAAAAAGAAATTTGAAATAACAAACTTTGGATTTTTGCACTATTTTCTTGGCCTCCAAGTTCAAACCAATGAAGGAATTTTTATTTCCCAGTCTAAGAATGCTTGTGACCTTCTTCATTGATTCCACATGGCATATTGTAAGCCATCCCCTTCTCCCTTCCAGTCTAGATTCAAGCTTGTTGCCACATCTACTTCTCCTAAAGTTGATGCTACTTTGTATTGTCAGTTAGTTGGTAGCCTCTTATACTTGACTCATACCCGTCCTAATATTTTCTTTGTTGTTGGTCTTGTTTCCCAGTATATGAAAACACCCCATGAAATTCATAGGAAAGAATATAAAAGGATACTTCAGTATGTTCGAGGTACTATTCAGTTTGAGATAAATTAGAGTTAAGGGGGGAATCCTTTATTGGTTGGTTTCACTAATTTAGATTGGGATGGCCATCCTAATGATCAGAAGTCTACAAAAAGTTATGTTTTCAACCTTGGTTCAAGACCTTTCACTTAGGCCTATAAGAAACAACAATCTATTGCACTTTCTACTACAGAAGCAAAGTACCAAGCAATGGTAAATGCAAGTCAGGAAGCCTTGTGGATTTGACAGATCCTTTGAGAGTTTGGATTCTGGTAGAAATATTCGGCTAGACTTTGGTGTGACAATCAGAGTGCCATCAAGCTCTCCAAATATCCATTTCAACATCATCCCAAAAAACACATCGAGATACACATGCACTTCATAATAAATATCATTCATGAATATTGAGTTATTGAAGTTCTCTTTTTCCATATAGAAGATCAAGCTGTAAATAATTTCACAAAGTCTCTTAAAGAAGCAAAATTTTCCAACCTTTGATCTATATTAGGAGTTCAGGAAGTTGTCGTTAAGGGGGGATAGGCTCTAATGCCTCCTTCCTTCTCCTATTGTGTCACTTTTGTAAATCCTTTAATCCTATGCCAAGTTGTTCTTAAGGGGGGGATGTTAGGATATTTAGACACTTAGGATTTAGTTAATATCTAATTGGTCTAATGTGTCATTAGGTAAAAGTGTGTTTTTTAGTGTGTTCCCTTAGTATGCATTTATAGTTTGGAAATTTGACGGTCATGATATGTTCTCAACATAGAGTGATCTGACGGTTCATGTTCTCCTTGATCTTAATTGCTACATTGATCGGTGGCTTAACACCCGATTGGTCCATGATCTCTATTTAAAGAGCACGAAGGTTCATTTGCTAATGATTGATTGTGAAAAAATCTCTTGTAAAATCCCTCTGTAATGTTTTTATTTTTCATTAATAAATTTCTCCAAGTGGCTGCATTCGCTGGGGTCCTGGATGTTTCCCCATAGGGTTTTTACCATGTTAAAATATCAATGTGTTGATATTTGATTTGGTTATGTGAGTGTTTATTGAAGGTGTTTGTCCTCTATTGGAATACCTATGTTTTCGAACAAGTTTCAAATACTTGTGATCCAGAAACATTTGCAGAAGCTTAAGGTCATCCATATTGGTACATAACAATGAATGGAGAGTATCTCTGTTTAATGGAAAATGATACTTGGGATCTTGTACCTCTTCTGAAAAGAACAAAAAATGTTAGATGTAAATGGGTGTACACAATTAAGTATGCATCGGATTGAAGTCTTGAAAGACACAAGGCCCAATTAATTTCCAAATGGTTCTCTCAAGTTGTGGGCATTGACTATAATGAAACCTTTTCCCCTATAGCCAAAATGAATTGAATCTTCCTTGTTCTATCCCTTGTTTCCTCACATAAATGGGAGGCCCATTAGATGGATGTTAAATCCACTTTCTTGCATGGGGATTTGCAGGAAGAAATATACATGGAACAACCTCCTAGATATGTCCAAAATGAATCAATCCTTGTTTCCCTCCTTAATAAATCTATGTATGGTCTTAATCAATATCCTCTATCTTGGTATGAAAAATGGACATCTTTCTTCTCCATACCAGTTTTTATAGATGTTATTCAGACCCTAATGTCTATACAAATAAAGTAGGAAGCCATATCATAATATTTGTTCTTTATGTTGATGACCTTATCCTCACTGGTAGTGACCCTAAACTTCTAAATCATGTGAAAACCAACCTTAAGAAGAAATTTGAAATGACTAACTTAGGCTATTTTCACTATTTCCTTGGCCTCCAAATTTTTCTAAACAAGGAAGGAATTTGTCTTTCCTAGTATAAGTATTCTTGTGGCCTTCTTTGTTGCTTTCACATGGAAGATTCTAAACTAGCCCCTTGTCCCTTCCAATATGGAGTCAAACTTGTTTCCACTTGTACTTCTCTCGAAGTTGATGCCACTTTGTACCATCCTTTAGTTGGTAGCTTCTTATATTTTATTCATACCCATCCTAATGTTTCATTTGTTGTTGTTCTTTTTTCCCGGTATATGAAAACACCCCATGAAAACCATTGGAAATAAACTAAAAGGATACTTCGGTATGTATGGGGTACAATTAAGTTCAATATACATTACAACTCAAGGGAGACTCCTTTATTGGTTGGTTTTAATGATTCATATTGGGTCGACGAGCCTGATAATCGAAAGTATGCTACATGTTATGTTTTCATCCTTGGTTTTGAACCTGTCACTTGGGCTTGAAAGAAACAAAAAGTTATTTATCTTTCTTTAGTAGAAGTAAAATATTGAGTAGCGATTAATGCAAGCCAAGAATCCTTGTTGCTTCATCATATCCTTTCATATTTTAGATTCTAGCAACAACATCTGATCACCTTATAGTGCGAAAATCGAAGTGCCATCAAGCTTGCCAAAGATCCATTTCAACATAAGTGAAATAAACACATCGAGCTACACATTCACTTCATCAGAAAGATCATTCATGATCAAGTTATTGAAGTGCTCTATTTCCCTACAGATGATCAAGTTGCAAAATTTTCACAAAGTCTCCTACAGAAGCAAAGTTTTCAAAACTTTGATCTATGTTAGGAGTTGAAGAAATTGTCATTAAGGGGATATAGGATATAATGCCTCCTTTATTTTCCTATTGTGTCTCCTTTGTAAATTCTCCAATGTTATCCCATGTTGTTCTTAAGGGGGGATGTTAGGATATTTAGACACTTAGAGTTAGTAAAGATCAACTTGGTCTAATGTGTAATTAGGTTAAAGTATGTTTCTTAGTGTGTTTCTTTAGTAGTCATTAGTATACACTTTTAATCTAACGGTCATGATATGTTCCTGACATAGAGTGATTTGAAGACTCATATTCTTCTAGATCTTAATGGCTACATTGATCCATAGCTTAACACCTTAATGTCCGTGATCTCTATTTAAAGATCATGGAGGGTCATTTGTCAATGATCAATTGTGAGAAACTCTACGTAACATATTTTCTTTTGCATTAATAAATTTCTCCAGGTGGCCATGTGTTGGACACACCTACCACACTTAGAGGGGGGTTGAATGAGTGTGGGGCTCTTTTTCCCAAAACTTCCCTCTTGCACAAAAACTCATAAATTAGCATTCAACATGTATTCATTACCCATTGTTGTCACTTATAACCAGTTAGATGTGAGAACATATAAACAACATATATCAACAATATATCATCAACAATCCATCACCATAATGAACACAAAGAGCACAAGATGTATGTACAATTTTCCTTTTTATTGCGAACTACAATCCTTGGGGTTTATCAGCAACAACTAAATAGAGTACAACTCTATAAGAGAACCTGCTCTATAATGAAAGACTCAGCTTACACCCTCAGCACCAATTGAGATGAGAAAACAATCCTCAACAGATATCAATCTGTCAAAAGGTACGCGACCTATCAGTAGTGCATCTCGTGTGTGCACGTGCCCTGGCTCACTACATCCCGCGTGTGAACGCAACCAATGTATAATGCAACAAGCATATGCTTATGAGAAACATGCTTAGATCCTCTGCAACCTGCAATCACTTTCTCTTATATCTTCCACTGTCCAAACTGACCCATAGCCAGTCACAACACATCTAAGTTCTCCAATAGCTTGCTCATGTTCCACAACAAATCAATATGAATGTTATCTCAATCATGTATAAACAACTAGTATACCATAGCAATCATGGCACTACTGAATCATAAGAGTACTGCTCACTCCATCAACCAAATCAACCAAACTGAACCACATCATAGAAGCCATACCAAGAATTCCCTAAGCATTCAGAACACATCAAACAATAGTATCCATCAAGACAATAATGTGACCATATTAGTGTCTCAGTGATAGATCTAAGGCCATAGAATGTAGATCTGGAACTGGCATCATCATCCAAGAGCTTGGCACCAACTCAAACACAAATATCCATGATTTTATCCACTCCACGCTCCATGTTCACAGCCAACCTACATGTACACTCACCCTATACACAGCCAACCCACATGTACATGCACCCTATACATAGACAACCTGCGTGGGCATCAGAAAATAGGGTTTTCTATGAATCTGAGAATTTTGCCGTCGAGATCTCCAATATTGCCAAAACTTTGATGCGTCCATGAGATCCTCCTCTCACTCTCTTCCTCAGAATAGATCTTCAATCATGCTCAAGAGATCCACATAAATAAGATGCTCTCACAAGAAGCTCTCCATCAATACTCCAAAAGATATTCACAAGAAGCGCTCCATTGATCCACAAAAATGATTCTCACCAAAATGTACATTTTACAAGAGATCCTAGCTTCTTATTTATACGTTCATCTTCTAGGTCACTTAACCCATTTTTAGGTTACTTAACCCATTTCCAGGCCACTTAACCTATTTTCCTTATTTTAGGGTTAACCACTTTCCATGAATAGAAAGTTCTCCAATACTTTATCATTTAAATATTCCTTCTTGATTTTGTCACTTCATTTTATCATTTAAATAATCTTTCTTGATTTTTTCACTTTAATTTATCATTTAAATAATGTTTTCTTCTTTTCAATCACTTTGAATTCTTTGACCTTTTGCGGCT
>JASDQU010412653.1:0-10425 GCA_032191745.1 Picea mariana
AAAACTAAACTAATAGTGTATATATTCATTTTGATCTCACACGTCCATTGGAAACCTTCACATCCATAGTACGCTCAAAATATTTCCAATTGAAAACCATATACACGTGTAAATATCTCTAGATGTCCCTCACATGCCTTTTCTTGAGACTAACGAATTCGCCCACCTCATGCAACCGCACACAAGATTTGACATTATCACTTTGCACACAACTTGGATTTCCGTATCCACATTATTGTCTTCAAGCATATCATGCTTTTTGAATTTACCACAATGCTTGCACAATTGTCAAGGTCACAACTATATTTTCTCCCTAGATACTGTCTTTGAACATATCATGCTTTTCACAATTTGGCACAATGCTTGTACAATTGTCATGGTCATAACTATATGTATTCCCACATATTTGTCTTGTAGCATTTCAATTTGTCTTGTAGCACAATTGTCAAGGTCACACCTATATTTTATCTTTGAACATATCATGCTTTTCACAATTGTCAAGGTCTTTGAACATATCATACATATCATGCTTTTCACAGTTTGGCACTATGCTTGTACAATTGTCATGGTCATAGATATTGTCTTTGAACATATCATGCTTTTCACATTTTGGCACAATGCTTGTACAATTGTCATGGTCATAACTTTATGTATTCCCACATATTTGTCTGGTAGCATTTCAACAAACTATTACAAAATCTAGCATTTGTGTTTTTGGGTAGGAAATGGGAGATGAACTTTAATTCTATATTATTTTATTTTAATATGGGGTTGTCAAACCCTATAGCTCCCAATTTTTGAAATTGCAAATGAGGTCAAACTCTATGCCTCCCTTTTCTATGTTGCATTTGTATAATCCCTTGTTTACATTGAAGGTTCTTTTGGATGTTATTCTACTCATCATCCATATTGAGGACAAACATTTTAAACTTAATGTTATGTATATATATTTGTTTATGTATCATCATATGTAGTAGTGTTATTAGTAAAATATATGCAATGGTGAATTTGTTTGGCAGTGTCATGAATGTTGAGATGAATGTTGAGATTGAATGGTAAAAGATTTTCTTTATGTTGACAAAGTAAACACTAATCACACCTTCCATGAACCAATTTTCGTGTTGCAGTACTTTTTTGTTTATAGTGGAATTATTTGTTTATTTTATATACTAAGATGAATTTATTGTCCATTATACTATGTCATAGTTTAAGCGTTTTACATTTTGTTTATATTGGAATTATTTGTTAATTCTATATATTAAGATGAATTCATTCTCCATTATATTATGCTATTGTCTAAGCATTTTATGAATTTATTCTTTTCTAACCATTCGAAATAATGTAAATGAAAACTAGTTATTTTCATTTGAAATTAGGCAATAATCATTTTGGATTGATGGAATTGTAAATATCAAATGTTAACATTACATAATCCAATTGAAATAATGGTATTTGAGGGCGGAGAATCCTTTTTTGCATTGAAAACAACAATGTTATCAATCCAAAATCACAATTTTGGTAGAGATTGCATGATTGAATCCTATAATGGAAAAATAGAAAAAATCAAATTCCTAGAACATTTAGCCTTCTTCATTGTATTATAAGTAAGTATATTACCCGTTTCTAATAATAATAATAATAATAATAAACATGATAGATATAATGTAGGTCTAATGGTTAAGAATACATGTTTCTCTTTAAAGATCACAAGTTTGAACCTAGAGGGGTTAGGGTATATACACCTCTATAAGACAAGCAGTCAAATCTATACACACATGTCTCTTTGACTCCCTTGTCCCACAAACAAGGGGGTCTCATATGTCAATTTGATGTATGACTAGGATTTGACCTTAAATTACATACATACATACATACAATTCCAAGAACAACCTTGTGGTGAACCCTTGGGAACTTCCCTGCATTTCATGGGTGGTACCCAGTGTAAACTTGACAGTGTCGATTACTTGACCTAGTGGGGTCATCAAGTTGGTACCTAGTGTAAACTTGTCGGTGTTGATTACTGAACTTAGTGGGGACATCGAGTGTGGCACACAATGAACACAACTAGCTTGGGGGTGAACCCTAAAACCTCATGCATGAAGCTCACTCAACCAGTGGACATCAAGTGAGGCATGCAACATAGTCAACTATCTTAGGGGATTAACTTTGAGACCTCTTGCATGAAGCTCATATAACTTAACCACTTAATCTATCTCACCGAGATAGTATAAATATAAATAAAAATACATATGTATTTTTTTTCCAAGGAAAACTTCGCGAGGAAACCCTTTGGCACTTCCTTGCATTTCAATGATGGTACTAGTGTAAACTTGTTTCAAGGCACTATTTTGAATGCATTGTTTCAAGGTGGGGTTCATTGTAAGGTCTTTGCTTATAGCCTAGGCCAGGTTAAAGTCCTAATGAAAAGTCCTAATGAGTCCCATTGGGTTACTGATTACTATTGTGATTGGGGAGCCATTTAATATTGTAGAAAACTTCCATCTACTTGCCAAAATCTCAAGAGACAAAAAGTTAGAGTTTCCATCACTCTAAAACTCTTATCAAAATTTTGACGATCATTTAGGTCGTTTAGAATTGAGAAAAACGCCTAAGGGCATTGTTCCACCATGCATAGGCCTTGGATCATGGTAAAACTTTGTTCATGTCTGGATTTTTTTCGAGATTCTTATAAAATTTGTGTCCATAAAGAGGGTCCATTTGTTACAAGTTTAACTCATTCCTTGTCAGTGGTGGTTGAGCCACCCTCCATTCAATTATTTTGGGAAAGCTAAAGGTATTTCATAATATTTTCCCTGGAAAGAAAGTATATTGATAAGTTGGTTGTTTCTAAAAGCCAAAAATTAAATGTAACTCAACTCTTCAGTTATTATATATATGCCATTTTTAACACTTCATTGTCATTCATTCAAATCTAAAATATATTTATTATAAAGTATTGTAGTCTTAGTTATTGTTGCGTAAGTTTGTGTATCAAGTGTTATTAGATCCCTTTGTAAAGTTGAGCTATTTGTTGACACATATTACATTAGTACAAGGTTGAAATCCGAAAAAGAGAGAGGAAAGATGGTTGAAGATTGAATTTTTTTTGAACCCATTAGGGCCACATCCACATAAGGTGCATGCTACAGGCACCCATAGATTGCAAGCATCTACACCACCATAGGTTATAGGCACATGCACCACACGTTGCAACCCATGTAGCCACTAACACCCCTGTCATGTGCTAGATGAATCAGTCATAAAGACAAAAAAAATCTAGTCATAAATTATTAGTAGCAACCATAACATGCATTTCACAAGGTTGAAACTTAAATACCAAAGTACAAGAGAAAAAATCATACCTTGAATATCCCTAGTAGCTATGATAGTAGTATCTTAGCATAGAGCCTTGAAACTAAGAGAACCAATAAAAAAAAATATTGTTGCTATACTTGTGGGCTACACATAGTTTTATTGACATTAATTTGGTAAACAAGTTAAATCTCTTTGTATATCCAACTAAATATCTTAGCATTATGGTAACTACCGATAATAAAATTTAATAAGAATATATCATACAATATCCTTATAAATATAAACATTTAAACTACACACAAGATTTTATGCAGTACTATTTGATGTGATGAACATTGTTTTAGGTGTTAAATGGTTAATTTAGTTATACACATATGCTCGAATCTTCATGAATAGTTTATAAAATTTAAATAGAAAAGAGAAACATATATAAATTGTATGTGCTTATAATCCCATCTACGAAGATAATGACTCCTGAACCAATGGTGAAGTTAAATTGAAAAGACATGACAAAGTTAAAATACAAAGACATGCCAATTTTGTAAAACATCATCATTAAAGAAAAACTAACAATAACAATAAAAATAAAACTGATAAAATGTCATAGGAAAATGATGAATAATTCTGTCGTATAAAAAACTATAATCTTATTAACTTATACAAAATTTATTAAAAAAATTGAAACATAAATTGGTAAATATCTACCAATCAAATTATATAAAAATCACAAATTATTACTAATAATTTTTTTTATCCAAACTACAAATCCATTACGATACCCATCAAAAATATTAATGAACAACCCATAATAAAAGTTATCAAACATAATTAACTTTTTTTCCATAAAAAAATCACATATTTCCTCAAACCACACCTTATCATAAATCATATAGATGTAAATGTAATCATAGTCCATTGAATCAATAAGTAATAAGTAAGCTCGAAATCTTATCAATATTGACACACAAGGAGCTAAAATTGAAAACAAAAACATATTTTCTTACATATATAATACATGTAAACATCTCATATAATTATAGTAATAATGATATATATTATAAAATATATATATAAAATACAAATATATGTATATTAATAAAAAATAATAATAAATTGATTACCTCAAAAGTCAACTTAAAACTTTAAGTTAACTCTTTATTTATCATGTACATGTCACATTGGTAAATCTTTTTATCATCATTCATTCAATACCAACATGTTGGGCCTCTTCTCATCTAAGAGGGAAACATGTTGGGCCTCTTCTCATGAGAGACATGTTAGGCCCAATGGTTGATTCTCAAATGGCCCAAGTATAACAAGTTCTTTCATTGATGGGTGCCAATATAGGAGAAAAATATATTAATCATTAGAAATTTTACCTTTACATATTCGTTCCTTCCAACTTTATACATAATTTATCTATCTATCAACAATGGAACAACCCCCTTCATTAAAGAGCATGTCATATTCATCTTGGTTATGATAGTCAAAGGGTATGCTTTAGTTGTTGGATAACCTTTCGAATTTGATTTAGGATGGGCTCATGACATATGCTTGTACAAGTTATCGTGTCAAAACTAAGATGGTGGTAATGTTGAAGTGGGAATTACTTTCCCATTGTAAAACACCAAACTATGATGGGCATTTAAAGATTGTTATTGTTAATACTTTGAATAGTAGTTATTTGGTTACTGACATGACTGTTAAGATTTTGCGATGATCTTCTAAAATTATTGTTGAAAGTGTCTAACAAATGTCATGATATTAGGTTTTTTTTATTAAATGTCATGATAAAAAATTGTTATTATTGGTAGAAATTTTTGAAGAATATTGATAATGATTTCCTAGCATTATAAGCATGTTTGAGTAATTGACAGAGACTTCAATGTCATCGATGGGTGGTAAATAGGGTAAACTACTAGTGTATATGCTCCAAGAACTTAACCTTGAGGGGATCAAGATCAGAGTAAACCCATGACCTCCCTAACTTGGGGAAAATATTTCATGTTTGATTGATGACCGCTTAAGCTAACTCTTGGGCACACACACACACATATTAAGTTTACCTTGGGTGTTTCGGAGGAATGATTGTTATCCTCCCCACCCATGTTCAATTCTTGCAAGTGACATGTTTGAACTCTTAACAAGTATATTTTTGTTATGGATTTGAGCCATGTTGTTGGCCAACCTTGTGCCTTGAAGATTCTAATGATGTGTGTGTGTGTGTGTGTGTTGATATCTTTATTCCATAGGAGGATACAATTTACATCTAGTACTTTCCCATTTAAGGATTTCATCAATGAGCATGATCTTGGAAAATGTGACAAAAAAAAAGGAAGCATTCCTACCTCAACTTTAATTATGTTTACATACTATTGTCAACCAAGATAGCCCAAAAGGTGAATTATGTATCTTGGTTAATGTCATGAATTAGTACACTACCTATTATGAAAACCAAGCTTAAACAAGAGAGAGTTCCCTCATAGTGTATAATCCATTCTCATTGGGGTCCTAGAAGATAGTATTACCCTCTTCTTGATCTCATGCCTCCTTGGACACTATAGAATTTAGCTCTTTGTAGATATGGATGAATTTGATAACCTAGAGGGAAGTCACTAGTGCATTGGCATTATGTAGAAGGCATGACAAAATAAGGTGGTTACATCATGCTAATCCATTCATCTAATGGCATGTTATTTTTGAGCCATAATATAAGATCAAAGATTAAATAGTGTTGTCAATGGATATAGAGAAGGTTGTGGTGATCCCTTGTAACTCAACATATTTAGTGGATTAGGTGCTTTTCACCTGCATTAACTAAATAGACTTGTTCCTGTAGTAGATGATACCACCAACCCCATATAGGCTAGGGTTTCCATGAGAAGATCCATCAAAAAAAAAATGTGGAATGGAATGATTCATCTTTAGTGAGGTAGCTACCCATTAGGTCTTTGTTTTTTCAATGTATCCATCTACAACACAAAGTATTTGAATTTCTATACCATGTTGTTGGGGGAGTCACTTTGTGCTTGCATCAATTTTCTTTTCCATATTCCCCACATGATGTGTAAGGGGAGAGAAATTAGTGACTTAGAGGTGTCTCGTGCTTCAAACTAATCATCCCATGCCTTTTATAAAGAATATCCTTCCCATATAGGACAATTTCCCAGTGATTTTATTGTGCTCCACACCTCTCAAGTGAAGTGGCAATGAGCAAAAATGTGGTTTATATATTTCGAGTGTTCTATACTGTTAAGCCCTAAATTGTGGCACATTATCCGTTTATTTGGGCATATTACATTAATATTTTTATTTTATTTATGTCGGCTTGGGTTCATTAGTTGTAATTGTACCTCCTAGCCTCCTATATATACCAAGGAGACCTTTTCATTTGGAATCAGCTTGTATCTATGAATCATGTGATGTATAAGGAGGTTTCCCCCTCAAAGAGGCTTATTATCTAAATTTCTCTATTTTTCAAGGTGTGGAGTACTTATTCTGAGGATTTTATGCTATTTTTATATTTGGTTCTTAACATTTGGTATCAAAGCTAGACAATCCTTGGGACTAGCTTATTCAAAACAAGTCATCTTGGAATTTTTGCTACAATTTTTTTTTCTGAAAGGTTTCGGTATCTGGAATTTAATGGTGTAGAGGAGATATATAGAGATAAATTGGGTCAAAATTTCAAATCTTGGTTCGTTATATTTTTGGAGATACATTATGTTAAGGTTAAGGTTTTTGACTAGTCCTGAAACTAGTATGAAACATGTCTTCTTGGAATTTTATCTCCCAATTTGTTTTAGCTTGGTTTCAAGTTCTAAAATTTTTACAGTACAAATTAATATTAATGAAGTATATTGTGTACAATTTTCATCCCTTGATTCACTGTAATCTGAAATTTATTCTCTTAGGAAATTAGGGTTTTTGGCTGGTCCAGATTTCAGTCTAAAACATGCGTTCTTGAGAAAAATGTTATATCTGAATCTGAAGAACTCCAAATTGAGTGATACCTATTCCATTGGTTAGTGTACGGACCAAATTTTTACTAGTGAAAATTTCAAGTTCTGAATTGAAGATAGTGACACGTGGTAGGCCGTACAAGTTTGCTCTCTTGAAAAGGAAAAAAATCAACACATCTTGGAAAAGTTATCATAAAATTATCTTGGAGAATCCAATCTTGGTATAACCTATGGGGTTGAAAATAAGACACATCAGGCTACCTTAGGCCGGAATTTTAGATTCAAAAGGGCCAAAATTGTAGATCTACAAGATAACAAAGGTCAGTTATCATAACAGTCTCCAAATTAGGGTTTTAAAAGGTGCGTTCTTTTTTGGAAATTTACATATCTTTTGACTAGATGATCCAATTGGGGTGATTCAAAAGTTGGAAAAAAATGGGATAAAAGGAGTATCACATAAATTTGGGAGAATCTTAGAGATTTTTAGGTATATATATATTCTGACGTCTCTAAATGTAGGAGTTGTTGTAACTTGTCAATGCTACAACCCAGGGATAGTGCAGTTCTTCCACGTACTTAGAGTATATAAGAGGGCCCCTTTCAAACAATTGCGCATTAGACAAAAATACTATGGATTTGAGCTCCCACATACCTGGCATATATTAGGAGCCCCTTAGAATCCTGAGACCAACCGATAAAACCATTTGTCGTCTTGTTGCTATAGTACACTGAGAACAACAATCAGGAAGATCACTCTCTAGTACCTGGGTAGTTGGATAGTAAGACTAAGGGCATGGTCAAGCCTCCTTATTAGTTCCCTGAGATATTGGGATAAATACTATTGTTGGACCCTGCATGTATATCAATGAGCAATAACACCAGACACTCCCTTGTCTGTGAGGACCTCTGCCTAAGCCAATTAGTAATTCCTACCTTGTAGTGATACTTGGCCAACATGCCACCCAAAAAAGGAAACTTATACACCAAAAAACCCCTTAGACAGTCCTACTTGGACTCTTGATGAAGAGGAAGAAATGTGCAAGGAAATATATCATTTACAAAAGAAGGAAGTAATAAAAGATGAACTATAAAAGATGATGGATTCAACTGAAGCTAAGTTGGAAGTGATGATGGATACTAAGATGGACGACTTAAAAGGGGAGATCATGGAAGGGTTGAAAAAGTTGCGAATAGAGAGGCCACCTGGAAGTGACAATGTATCCCATGAAATTCATGATGAGGACATAAGGAATATGAATCAAGATTGGAGAAACTCCATCTTTGGGTTGAATACCAACCACTTTCCTAAGACTGATATGAGGAAGTTTTATGGGAAGGATCCAATCACATGGTTATTCGAGATGGAGTAGTTGTTTGATCTACATGATGTTCCACACACACAAAAGGTAGGAATTGCATCCTTATATTTAGAACCTAATCGATTTGTGTGGTATTGATGGCTTTGTTCTCGCAAATCACTTGTCACTTGGAAAATTTTCATGGAAGAAATGATAGCACACTATGACAATACAAGGAGCAATACCTTCTTCAACCAATTGATAAATCTCAAGAAAATGGGTTCAGTTGCGGAGCACATTGAGAACTTCCAAATATTGAATATAAAGGTAACAAATATTCCAGATGAGCACCTGATTGATGTATTAATAGGAACTTTAAAGGATAAAAACATGAGGTTCTCCTTTGGGAACCCAAATCATTGGATAATGCATTCAGGCTAGTGATAAATGTTGAAAATAAAAATATGGCTATGGCTACTAGAAGGACCACCCGTAACATCTATCGAGAGAATAATGTTCCTTCTTCTAAACCACCTCAACCTACAAGGTTGACACCTCAACAATTGGAGGAAATAAAAGAAAAATGTGTATGCTTTAATTGTGACAAGTACAGTAAGGGACATAAGTTTGGTGAGAAGAAATCATTCTACATAGATTATGAAGAGGAAGAAGAAGAACCATATCAAGATGAAGATGTAGAAGAGATTTCTTCTGAAGAGATGAATCCCACCATATCATGTCATGCATTGGATGGAATTAGCACTCCTCAAAACCTCAAGATCAAAGGATATATAAAAAAGAAACAGGTAATAGTGCTAATTGATTCTGGTAGTACTCATAATTTCATTCACTATAAATTAACCAAATCTCTCAATTTCTTTATATATCTAACACTATAGTTTCAAGTAATTATTGTAAATGAGGAACTATCAATTGCTTGGAAAAATTCCATAAGATCAATCTTACTATGGGGGAATATTTAATGAATAGTCCAATGATTTCTATACCCATGGGTGGTGTTGATGTTGTACTAGGGGTTCAATGGTTACAATCATTGGGAACAATGGATTTTAATTTTCAAGAACTTTTCATTAAATTTTCATTGGAAGGAAAGGAATTTGACTTAAGGGGTATCACAAGGAAACCTAGTAAGGTGTGAAGCTCTAATGACATGACAAAATTATTGAAAAAGGGGCATCGGGGTGTAATTGTACAACTATACTCACTATATGTTCAAACATCTAAGCCATATATTCCCCTATATCTCCAAGGGATCATTGATAAGCATTCCAAAGTATTGATATTCCCATAGGTCTTCCACTCACTCGTGATCATGATCATGCTATTCACTTAATTCTTGGGAGTGTTCTTCCTAACATCAATCCTTACAGATACCCTTATGCCTAGAAAAGTGAAATTGAGTGTATGGTTGAAGGAATGTTAGAGGCTGGTGTTATTATACCTAGCCAAATTTCTTACTCTGCACTGGTGGTAATGATACTCAAGAAAGAGGGCTCATGGCGTATGTGTCCAGATTATAGAGAGCTCAACAAGATCACCATTAAATATAAGTTTCCCATTCTCGTCATTAACGAATTGTTAGATGAACTACATGGAGGAATCTACTTCACAAAGTTGGATCTCTGTTTAGGGTATCATCATATTAGAATGAAAGAAGAAGATATCCCAAAAACAACAATTAGAACTCATGAAGGCCATTATGAATTTTTGGTCATGCCTTTTGGCCTTACAAATGAACCTTCCACATTCCAAGGGTTGATGAATTCCATTTTCAAGCCCTTCCTTCGAAAATTTGTGCTAGTATTTTTTGATGATATACTAATTTATGG
>JASDQU010412664.1:0-10425 GCA_032191745.1 Picea mariana
GAGGATCCACGTGACGTGCCACATACCACCGGAAACAACATGATGTATACTATCCATCCATGGGTGTTATATCTGCATGTGCATTTTCCTTCATGTCCAAATAACTTCATCAATCTTGTGGTCCAAAACCCATGACTAGGGTTGACATCAATGACAACAACCAATCTTCCAACAAGTTCATTCCCACATGGTCAAGTCCGTCTAACCAATATTGGAATGTATGCTCGATACTTTCCTCCTGGAGATATAGCAACAACTCGAATCTTCGATCCATCGAATATTGCATCTAGGACATTTCCACATGATAAAGTCCATTTGATCAATATTAGAATGTCTTCCTGATGCTGCAATCATCAACACTCCTTGAGGGAAACATTTCCATTCCTACTAAGCTTGTCCCTAACAAAGGCTTGGTGCAAATGTTAGTTGTTTGCTTATCTGTGGATATGTGTTGGAGCCTCACTTCTCCCTCTTACACCATGTCTCTGATTAAGTCTTGCAATATCCTTCGAAAGCCACCATGCTTCATGATTTTCATCATCGACTGTGATATATGAGTGATACATATATCTTGTTCATGTCTCAAACTAGAGACTATCTAATATGTTTCTTTATGAAACCATCACTATAGCACCCTCTTAGAGCTATCACTATTATCCTGCCTCCTGCCCGGAACAAGAAACAAGAACAACAACATTTCCATGGCAACCTCCATGGAATTTAACAATATAACTTGCCCGGAGCAGACAACAAAACAAGAATATCTCCTAGAGTGGAGATCAACAAATGTATCTCTAGTATTAAGGGATTAGTATAATAATCATAACTTCAATAGATCAAAATACAACTATATGTTCATAATATCAAAATAATTCCATAACATCTAGAGGCGTATCAAAACAATCAAACCTAGAGTGCATTATTCCTTTGAATGTATTGGATCTGAGATCCCTCTGGATCTATGATTGTTGCTTGGACAAAAGATCCCTTCTCTTGAAAATACCCTCAATATAGTGATACAGTTTAAACATATACAAGTACATACCTCCCACAACAACGAAAAATAGCGGCACCATCTTGTAGCAGCGGAAAGTAGCGATAAACCCTAAAACTTCAAAGTGCTCCAACTTGCAATATGAAGGTAGATGGTGATGCACTAGGGTAGGGAGCACATGTTGGCGAAGGAATTAGGACAAACGACCTAGGGAAAGGTGCTCAATGAGCTTGAAAAAATAAAATTGTGCAACAACAAGGTAATGCGGCAGACTGCAGCGACAAACTGCAACAACAAGGTAAATCCCACGATCTTACTTCTAGTGATTAGATTGTTATGAAGGAAACCAAGCTCTGACACCATGTTGAGTTTTCGTTAATTACGTTAACATTAGATTTACCATATCAATTTGAACTTCTTGTGTATGCTCATTTCTCCATAGGCAATGTTACACCATCGCCACCCAACCATAGGTACCTACTCGTGCCACCCATGAGCATAACATATACAGCCCCTGGGAAACCCTTCTACACAAGGAGAGACAACCCAACAAACCTTCTTATAGAGAATATGCCTGCAAATATAAAATAACCAAGAACTAGCTCTATCTACTAGAGCAAACCACAAGAAATAATCCCAACATAGATGCAACAAACACTAGCCAGAGCACTGGGGTGTCTAGCCTCCACCAGCACACCACCAAGAGATAAAAAAATATGCAACTATAGCTTACTCTAGATATATCACTAGAGTCTCTCTACCAGCACATCACCAAGACAAACCACAAGAGATAGACCCTCCATATGCGCCCTTCTTCCTTCTGCAATTGCAGTTGCATCTCTCTCCACCAAACTTGCATTTTATATCAATGAGTGATTGTGTCAAATGAGGCAGGCGCCACCCTTATTTATACTAATATGTCCAGAGATTGATGATCCAGGTGGATCTCGGTGGCCATCCACCTTTTCCACTGAATCAACATTTCAAAGCATATGGTTTTGATAAACCATGATATTCACCCTTTTTATGGGGAATGGAATGTAATTCCATCTTCATTTGTTAACTACATACATCATGTAATGATTTCCTAGTGGTCTTGTGTACATGCTTACAACATAGCATTAATGCATCAGATCCCATTAGAACTCTGAAGTTAAGTGTGCTCGAGATAGCGTAGTACTGGGATGGGTGACCTCTCGAGAAGTCTTAGTATTTTACATGTCTATGGAATTTAATAAACTTTTACTAATTTATCCCACATGCATCATGGTAATTTTTCTCCCATCACTTTGTCATATATAATTGAGGTGAAGGAGGCCCTTCAAGAAGGAAATGGAGTATGATGTAAATCTTGTTGCGAATGAAGTGTAGCCAACATCTCTTTGTTTTCAGAAATAAGCTACCCCATTCTGCCAGTTTGTGTTCTATAATGTTTTCCTCTCTATTCATTAATAGAAGTTGGGTTTCCCTATATTTCTGTGTTTCTTGCAATATCTTTGTGCATTTTCTTGTTATATCTCCGCTATATTTATATCTTCATGTCCTTCTCAAAATAATCCAGATGATTGTGTCAAATGAGGAAGGTGTCACCCTTATTTATACTAATCTGTCCAGTGAATTTTTTGGCAGGGTTGACCTAACTTTCTGGAAATTATATTTTTTGTTTATCTTTTCTAACAGGGTCGACTTAACTTCTGGAGCAATATAATTCTTCTTTATTGTTTTCTTTGAGGTCGACTCAGATATTCTTGAGTTCTTGACATCTTCATCTATAAGAAAGGTTATCCCGGAGGTGAATACCTCGCACATATACCAGAAACATCAACATGACCAAGGTCACAAGAGGAGAATAATTGGCATTATTCCCTACATGACACTTGTCACACTCAATTTCCAGGAACAACACCTATTACCCAAAAATATTCCATGGCTATGGTGTTGAAAGCGTTCTCAAATGACCACATAAGACCCTTGTGCATTTTCTTTGGCTTACTATAGGTATATGGGCACATTGATCAAGACACAACACATGCCCTAAACAGGAATTATGTTGGACCCACACCGTGAATCATTCTTGGTTCCATGGTTGGTGTTCTTAGCATTTGAGCATGGTATGGGTGCCATGAAAAGTTTTTGTGCACTGGAAATGGGAATTGAGGTGTAAACATGGCCATTGCAGAGGGAAAAAGGGTCTTAATATCCAAGAGGAGGAAAAAATGTAGGCCTTAGGCCCTAAACATTACTTCTCAAGGTCAATCGCCATGAACAACATCCAAAATTCATAACAAAAGCCCTCTTTAGGGGGTATTATCCATCAAGTTTAGATATGGATGTGATTAGGATATTTTTTTGCATCAAGGATGGATTGCAGGGCATTGAACATGGTCAAGGAAGGAAAGAAAGTTCCTCGGGATATTTTTGAATCTTCTCAATATCAAGAGCCTTTAATGATTCCTTTAACCAACACATGGGTCCTATGTAGGGGTTCTTTGTAGGCCTTCAGGTAGGATACAAGTGCCAAGAGTAGGTTTTATACACTAGAAATGGCTTTGAATTCCTAAACATGGTTAAGAAAGTAAACAAGGGTCTTAAGCCCTAATTGAACCTTCTTGAGCTCAAGTGCCATGAACAAAACCTAAACATAGTGACATGATCCCTCATTAGGGGGTATTTTCCCTAGGAGTTGGATATGGGTGCCACTAAGATGTTTCATGCACTGTAGTTAAATCTCGAGTCCTTGATTATAGTTGTGGTAGGGAAACAACATCATTGGGCCCTTGACATTGGTTAGGGGAGGAAAAAAACAACCTCAGGACCTAAACATAACTTCTCAGGCCCAAACACCATTAACACATCCTCAAACCACCGCATAGGACAATATATGGTTTGTAGGACCTTGACCATCATCAAAGACTGAAAACAAGTGTCTTAGGATCTTGCTGAAGATTCTCGAGATCAAGAGCCCTGAACAAGTACTCAAACCAACATGCATGAACTTTATAAGGGGTCTTTGGCCTTCGAGTGGGATACATTAACTATGAGTAGGTTTTTGCACTCAAATGTGTGTTATGGCATAAACGTGGTCTAGGGGTAAATAATGACCTAATTAAACCTTCTTGAGTTTAAGCACCATGAACACCACCTAGAAACAATGACACAAGCCCTCTCCAAGGAGTTTCTCGCATCTAAGTTGAATATGGGTTTCGTTATGAGTCTAGAGTTCCTGACCATGGTCAAGGGAGGGAAACAAGAGAATTTGGCCCTAAACCTTTCTTCTCAAACTCAAGCATCATGGGCAAATCCTTGAACTGTCGTGATTATCTTAGTTGTGTGCCATATTGTTAGGCTAGTTGTGCATCACGAATGGGTCTATAGGTCTAACCAAGGTAATAGGATGACAACAATGAAATTTTCCCCTAATTGATGCTTCTTGGTCTCAACCACCATGAAAAACACCCACAATCCACAAAACATTACATCTCTTGAGATTTGTTTTTACTATGAGTGGTTTTCTGGGGGACATTATGATGTTTTTGCTAATAATAATGGGTTTTTTCCATCTTGATAATGGTCAAAGAAGCATAACAAGGTCCTTCAAATTTTAACAAATCTTTTCAGGATCAATTATGGCGAAAGATGCATTGAAACACCACATAAGACCTTGTTATGTGATATTTGGCCTCTATGTGTGATATGGTTGTCATTAATTGGTTTTGGGTAGTAGTGATGGGTCTAAGGGCCTAAACCATGGTCAAAGAGAAAAATAACGACCTTACATAGGAAAATGAACCTTTTGGGCCTCAAGCATTGTGGTCAAGGCCTCCAACCATGACATATGTCCTCTCTATTGGGTTTTTGACCCCCCAAGTGGTATTTTGGGTGACATTAGGTGGTTTTGCACAAAGAGGATGAGCCTAGGGCCCTGACTATGGTTGACATAGAAAAATAGGTCCTAATGCTAAGATTTCGTTTTGAAACATGTAAAATAAAAACTCTTTCATGAATAACAGGTTCTTCTTGTTGTAAATTTAAAATCACTAATGAAACTACTCACACAGAGAGTTGATTCTCTCTCCTTCTTGTTGTAAATTTAAAATCACTAATGAAAATACTCACACAGAGTTTATTCTCATTCTGTGTGTGTGTGTGTAATTTTTAAGGTTTTTTTTCTATTTTTTATTGATTTTTATTTGTACATATATCATAAGTCTAATATACATAGGCCTTTTATTTCTAGAGTAAATTTTTATTGTCTCACTCACATAGAAACAAAATTATATGGTGCGGTTGAATTTATTAATTTTAAAAATATATAAAATTAATATTAAAAAGTATGGAAAAATAGTGGCCCATGAGTACCGATTGTTATCTACAACTATACAAATTTTTTTCAAGAAATTCTAGCATTTAGATACTAAATGTATGCCTTAAAATGAACATATGCATTATAATTTAGAGGAAAAACATCATACCATAGTTATTTAGAACTAATCGACATTTCCATTACCACTAAAATCAATGATAATTTTATACAAAATGATATTTCATTTCCGTCAAATATCTGCCCACATGGTAATAGAAACTTTCTTCTTCCTCGGTAGCTCTAACTACCAAATCATGCAGCACGTTGTGGATCCTAAACCATGCTACTTTCCCTTCAAAGTCTCTCATGATCGGTTCAATCAAACAACGATCTGTTAAATTTGGGGATTTGGCCCAAATTTTCTCAGGTCGACTCAACAAATTCATTAGTTCAGCCAATTTGACCTCCCTGGACTCAATTTCCAAGGATTCCATTAAAAAATTGGGCTTCATTTGCCCAATTTCACCCAAGAAATTCTTTCAATTTGCAAGCATATTATACAAATTTTGTCTATGCAAATTTCAATTTTTTGTTCTTTGCAAGTTGTACCTCTTTTCTAATACCACCGTGTAATGTACCCAAACTCCTATCTGAGCCACGTTACTACCAATTCAATCTACCATACTGTAAAATTTAAAAATTCCTTAAACCTGGCTCATTATTTCTCTCACACCATGATGTTTGAAAAAATAGGGTATTCCCACAATGTCTAGAACATATAGTGACCATTGGATTACATAATTACAAATGCATACTTAATAAACATACTAAGAAACACACTTTTACCTAAAGACACATTATACCAAGTTGATCTTAACTAACTCCTAAGTGTCTAAATATCCTAACAAATTATGCCCATGTAAGGCTGTATACCAAATATGTAATATGCCATGCATATTATACAATTATGCATGTCAAATAATATGCAATCACATATAACACATAATAACATACAAAAATTTAAATGTGCACAACAACATAAATTAAGCACATAAAAGGACACATCATGAACATGATATAAAAGATATAACAAGAACACTTATATCGTTATAAAATTTCACCAATTGGTTGTAGACCTTAGAGGTTCCACATAGTCGTAGACTCTATTGCTCTAATTTTCTCTCTCATAATAAAGTCAACCCCGAGTTGGGGCTATGACTCCACCAGGGAAAAGGAACTATCTTTACACCAACTAAGGTCTCACAATCAGTAATGGGGTCAAACTAGGCCAAGGTACCAAACTCCAACAACAACTCTAACTAATAAGTTTGCATCCCCCTCAACCTACACAACCCAAGGAAATGTACCCTCTTCTCTGCATCGTAGTCCCTCTGGCTGTCCCACTTTCCTTCTAGGGATCCAACAAAGGCTAGACATGAAGTATCAAAGTTGTGGTTCCAGGAGCTCCAACTACTCTCTTGGAGTCTCTAGGTACCCTCCAAGTCTCACACCAAGGGAAACCTATCCCAGTGAATTCTCCCTCTATGGTCCAGATCTGGATCCAGGAGCTTGATGGGGCTCAGAAAGGCCTAAAAATAAAAGTTCTCGGAATGGCTTCAAAATAGACATGTGTGTAGGCCTTATCGATACGAACCCAACACAACTTGAACGGGATCAAATAGACATCGTATGCTTCTGATATGGCGATCTGTTCATTTTTCCAAATAGGGGAAAAAAATGATGATTGTACAGTCCATAAAGTGCCACGCGGTATCTGACTGTATAGACCGTACGGTCGTGCAGCTAATGTGGCAGGCACAGTTGGAGATGACATGGCAGGGTCCGTACAGCTGACGTGGCAGGTTGACTGAGCATACAAACTGTTGACATGGCAGGTACAGGTGGACCAATTTGGGAGTGACACATGTCACCACTGCAAGGGTGACATGTGGCACGCCCGTACGATGTACATACGACAGGTGGAAGACAGTGATTGGGAAAGATTCTTGACTAGGTAGTAGACATGGTCCAATCGCGTGCTGACAAGTGGTAGATCTCTGGGCGTATGGTGAGGTGCCACGTGACCCAGACATGGGATTCCACGTGGCACCCATTGGTTGGCTAACGCAGTTGGTAAAATTTTGTGGAGTTTATTGGATTTGAACCATGGACCTGTCTGGGCACCAAGATCTCGCGTAGGCCTGGCTACCAGCCCGCCTACCAGGTGTGACTTAACCGTATGCAGCATAACTTTATTTTAAAGTTAAGTGTTGATTCATTTGGGCGGAGAAATGGTTGGGGCTAGCCCCAGCCCTTGGCGTAAACCACTCCACACGACCACGCAATATGACCATGGATCATCCCTTTGACAGTTAACACAAGTGTTATGGGTTTTAGCCCCCAGTTTTTAGGCTATATAGTTTGGCCTCCATATGACTCGGTTCTAAAACAAAATGTGCGCAGAGTTTGGGTGGTTAGCCCCGGTCGGTCGGGCTAGCCCACCAACCAGGGGCATAACTGTGGCCTTTTCAGTCGGGGGGATAAACTGTTGATAGCGCGTGGATGTACTAGGGTTTGGCCACATGGCCTAGCACACGACCAGGTCCGAGAGGTAAGGGGCCAACGCATGGGCGCTTGGCCACATGGAACGTGTTAATAGGACCAGGAGCCATTGTTTTGGGGGCTACGCCCAATATTAGCTATAAATTGGATTTTTCACTTTAATATAGTGATTTTTATTGGATTATAGGCCTGTTTTTAGAGATTTTGGTCATTATTGGGAGATATTGGGCCATTTTTGAGGCCATATATTGGGGGGAAGTTGGGAGATGGTTACCAAATTTAGATCTATATAAACTAGGACTTCTTGAGGCCATGGAGGAGAGGTTCATAACAGGTATATGTTGTCGAATTGTTGAGCCAAAGCCATTGTCATGCAGGGAAGCTATTGAGGAGTGCAACTTTGCGGGCCATTTCTGGGAGCTTCATTCATCCGATTTGGGTGTCGTTTCTTTTGATGGGTTCATGAGATCTGGTAGAAAACAACCAATGCATTGTTATAATCCATTGGCACTTTCATGATGTACATTTAAATATTCAAACAAAAATAATAAATCCCACTGAGACAAGGCTTAGAGACGTAGGCGAGATTTTTGAACTCTATTATCACATTGGTGTTATGGTTTGTTGTTCTTTTTGATTTATTTCAAATCTGTATATGTGTATATGGATGTCACGATTCGTCTATAAATTCTTCCTCTTTCTTTAACATTCCTAAATGGTTAATAAACACTTGCATAAAAACTCAACCATTGTCGTGTAAAAGATCTTTTTGGATCAAGTGGTATCAGAGCTAGTTGATGGTTGGAATTTGAGTTTTGCATGTTTACCAGGGAATAGCTCATCTCAATTGAGAAAATGGCATCTAAGGAGGGGCTTTCTCAAGATGAGAAGGATTTCCAAAATTCGTTGTTTGCCATGGCCGAGATGGTGAAAGTGTTGTATGAAGACTACTTGGAATGAAAGAGAACGGTTCAAGAGAAAGAAAAGAACAACAAAGGAAAAGAAGGATTGAAGGAAGTGAATTCTACATTTGTTTCAGAAAACATCTTTGAGGTATGCAGTGAAGGTCATTCATCAAATTCTCCTTATTTCCATCAAGATGGTTTTGGTGCATTTGGAAAACATACAAGAGGTATAGGTTTGAGATTGCTAACCAAGATGGCTTATGATGGAAAGGGCCTTGGAATTGAGGGCCAAGGTATCGTTAATCCCATTGAGGTTTTGGAAAGGCCTCGATATTTAGGATTGGGATATGGAAAAGTGGATATTGGAGCATCCTCCAAGATGGGTTCCAAAACTTCGGAAGTAAGTAATGCTTCAAATGGCCAGCTTAAGTCATTGCAGGAACACTTCACGAAAGGTGACGGCGTATCACTCCTTGATTGTGGTAGTGAATGAAATTCATCTCAAAAACAAAGTGAAGATCATCAATGAAGGTATAATGGTCATGTTTTTACCAATTCTCTTTTTTATTATAAAAAACATAATCATGTAATCCAAAACTTGTGGAATATGTATCCATGTACTTTTTGTCATTCACCCAAGCATTGTGTTGCCAAGTGTTGGAAGAGACAATCTATATACAAGAAATCTATGTCGACCAGGAAGGAAACACGACATAAAGACTCAACTCGACAATGGAAGAAAGAGAAAGGAAAACAGGTATGGATTCCAAAAACTCACTGCACATTTTGCAACACGTGTGGACATCAAAAGGCTAATTGTTGGAAGCTTAATCCGGAGCTTCATCCAAAAAAGGACAAAATGATTGCACATGTACTCATGAAGGAAGAAGGATTACCAATGAATCAAGAAGAACACCATGAAGGAAAGAAACCAACCACTTGGTTTTTCCAAAAGTGGATGTCCCAACTTCATTGTATTTTGCTTACATTAATGTAATCACACATGTTGAAATGATGACCTGTTATAACATCATTTTTGTACAACATCATGTTTTGGTTTTGTCCTTATGAGTATGTAATCAGTAAGGTTCATTTTGTAACCTTTTGGAGGACCAAAAGGTCTTTAGTGGGGAGGTGTGATCCAGATTTGGATCCAGGAACTTAATGGGGCTCAGAAAGGCCTAAAACTAAAAGTTCTCATAATGGCTTCAAAAAGGACATGTGTGTAGGCCTCATCGATACGAACCCAATGCAACTTGAACGGGCTCAAACGGACATTGTATGATTCTGATATGGCGATCTGTTCGTTTTTCCAAACTGGCAAAAACAATGATGAATGTACAGTCCGTAAAGTGCCACGTGGAACTAACTATACAGACCATATGGTCGTACAACTGACATGGCAGGAACAGTTGGTGATGATGTGGCAGGGTCTGTACAACTAATGTGGCAGGATGACTGGGCGTATAGACTGATGACATGACAAGTACAGGTGGACCAATCCGAGAGTGACACATGTCACCACCGTAAGGGTGACACGTGGCACGCCCTTACGGCATACGTATGTAACACTATGTTTCCCCCAGTCTGTAAAAATAATTATGCTGGCCAAGAACTATGGAAAACTCAAAGATGTGAATGTGTGATTTTGAATGGACCTT
>JASDQU010412665.1:0-10425 GCA_032191745.1 Picea mariana
AAACCTATGACAGGGTCAAATGTTCTTTTTTCTGGGATGGTATGAAACAGGACATCTGTAATTTTTTCATTGAATGTGAGGTGTGTCAACGCAACAAGGGAGAAACAGTCAAATATCTGGGCACACTACAACCGCTTCCGATTCCACCTGCTATTTGGAAGGATATATCTATGGACTTTATTACCGACTTACCCAGATCGGGAAATAAGTCAGTCATAATGGTGGTTGTGGATCGCCTTTCCAAGTATGCTCATTTCTGCACTCTTCAACACCCATTTATTGCATCCATGGTGGCTCAAATTTTCATGGACCAGGTCTTCAAGATTCATGGCATGCCGCACTCTATTGTTTTTGATCGTGACCCAACTTTCACAAGCAATTTTTGGCAAGAACTGTTTAAGCTACAGGGGNGGAAGTTGTCAACAAGTGTTTGGAAACATATCTGAGGTGTTTTGCCTCTGAAAAGAAAAATCAGTGGGATCAATGGTTACCCCTAGTTGAATGGTGGTACAACACTTCCTACCATATAGCTACACGCATGACTCCTTTTGAAGCAGTATATGGACATAAGCCACCTTAAGTTCTCTCATACTTACCAAGTACCTCGAAGGTCCAGGTGGTTGACAAAACACTTACAGTTTGAGAGGATATTCTTCGTACCCTTAGGGAGAACTTGGTCATGGAACAAAATTGCATGAAGCAACAAACAGATCAAGGTCGCTCTGAACGTCAATTTGCAGAAGGTGATCAGGTGTTTTTGCGACTGCAACCATACAAGCAAACTTCCCTCAAGGCCGAGCATTGTCAGAAGCTAGCGCCCAAATTTTATGGTCCTTATACAGTTCTCAAGCGTGTGGGAAAAGTCGCCTATAAGTTATCTTTTTCCAGTCAGTCGAAGCTACATCCTGTTTTTCATGTTTCATGCTTAAAGAAGGTGATTGGAACTAGGCGCCAAATTCAAACCAACCTTCCTGAGTTAGCTGAAGAAGGATCCATTTGGCTACAGCCAGAAGCAATTTTGGACCAGTGTGAGCGTCGCCTGCATCAAAGAACCATCAAGGAAGTTTTAGTCCAGTGGAAAGATACAACTCCAGCAGATGCCACTTGGGAACCAACTACCATTCTGCAACAATTTCCACATCTCAAGCCTTGAGGACAAGGCTGATTTTAAGGGGGCGAACATGTTAGGGTCCTAACCCACACATAGGTAGATCAATATTTTCGGATGTAATAAAGGTCAATATTAATAAGGCCTTTCAATAAAATAGAATAAGGTGGATGTAAGAATACCTAATAGAAGCTTCCACTTCTAGAAGGATCTTCCTCTAGATGCTTCTCTTGATAGACATATTTAGTATAAATAAGGGTCGAGGGTATGGAAACCCTAGCTTGGAGATTATTGTAATAGAGCGCTGCTCGACTGGAGGTTTCCCCCTCGAAGAGGCCCATGTACATTTTTTTCTGAATCAAAGTGCTATTTCTGTTGTTACAATATACATACAATATGATATAGGTTTATTCTTCCTCATACATAAATTTCTTTCCCTTTAAGGAAATTCTCAACTTCCTATGTAATTATTGCTGGTGGTTTTTTGTTCAGAATATGTCCATTTTTTTGAAAAATATATTTTGAATGAGATATAATTGAAATGGAGTCTTGTGCTTCCACAACATAGGGTAAAAAAATTGAATAGGCTCATTTTAAACATCAAAATTACCCTTTAAGGGTAACCTTTAAAATACATTACAATATTCCACCGCTAATACCAAATAAGAAGTCATAAAAAATATTTGTGTTTTCAAATAATTGTCCAGTTGATATGAAATCTCATTCAAGAATATTTCGGCCTAATCAAACATTGATTCCATTAAAAAACAAACACATGGGACATATAAAACATACCTTGGAATGTGATATGTAGAATCTTATCCCATCATCCATGTAAACAACTAAGAAAAATCTCAATATGGTTCATAAAATAGAGATATATCAATAGAAGAAATATTGGTTGAAATTGCAGTAGATGGCACCATGAAATCCTTCAATAAATTTACACCACCACCCTGTGAATCCAAAAAGGAATCAACTTTCAAAAGTTTAAGAGACATGTTAGAGGTGGGTAGTCAAAGAATTATTCTAAATACCTTTGGGTTCAAAAGAACTGGGTTATTTCTGTTAGCCCTCTGTAATTTTCTTAAGGCTGCTGAGGCAATCACAGAGGTAACCTCGAACCGCTTCGAGTCTTGGATCTAGCCCTCCAAGACTCAGAGAGGGATCTCTCTTTATAATTTAACTTGGTTTGTAAGGGATGGATTTTAGGCTAGTTATAAAAGTATAGGGTTTTGGTTTTTAAAATGGTTAGTCAGGGACAGCAAGGAGGGCCATTGGGAAAATGGGGTCTGCTCTTTAAACAATATGTTTTACTCTCAGATTTGGACAAAATCCTTTCACAGGGTAAGGTAGCAGCAATATTGGATCGAATCAAGTTATGATGGCGTCGGTTTAAGGAAGAAAAAGGGAAGGAAAAAGCCAAGCAAAGAAGCAGCTAAGAATTCCTAAGATGGGATTTTTAGGTGAATAACATAAAGATTATCACAAGCTGAGAGGCAGAGTATCTGCTGATAAATTCTGTCTCTATAACATTCCTTCTGATAATAAGAACTGAAAACAAAATGAAAGATAACAGGAAAACATTTTAACAGAGAGAAACTCCACCAATATCACTACACAAGAATCCTGTAAAAGAAGCAGACACATCACTGATAGATCATTAAAAATTATAGAGAAATTCTCTGGCTAAAACACAGCCCATGCTCCAACAAATAAAATTTTATTCCTGTCAGGTTGAAAAACCTCTCACATAGGTCGAATCAGCAAGAAAAAATGTTTCACTGCCAGAACCCTCTCGTACTCAGCCCAGTCGAACCCTCTCTATGCTTTTTACATCACTATAAATAATAAACAATCCTCCTAGCCTTGCAAAGATGCGGGCTCTACCTCTCTTTCTAAGAATAGATAACAGTTACAAAAAATTGACACCTGTGGACTGTTTCAAAAACAAACAAAACAACAAATCCAAACAAGGTCGATTTGGCAATTGTTGATTAAACCTTGGAGTTAGTTAATGGTTTGCTGGCAATTGGATTCTAACAACATCACCATAAACAACAGTCGAATGCCTGAGTTGGTTGAGGTATGCTGCCAGTTGTAAGGATTGGTGATCTAATCTCTGCCTAGAAAATGGGAAACCTCTGCCACCTCCCTGTAACTGCTGCTCATTCATGAAGGGTCATTTCACCACTTGTCATTTATAAAATGAAACTGTCTCTGGTCAAGATGCCATCTGCATTTGAAACGCTGCCTCAAACAATGATGCTCTGCCACCTGTGTTTAAACATGCTCTGCCACCTGTGTACTGTTACCTACATAGGTGGACATCAGTTTGAACTGGTCGGGTTCCCTATTTAGAGTGTTCGTTCTGTCCTTTGTGGAATTTAATTTATTTATACGAGGCTTGTAGTTTGTCGGATCTCGTCTAAATGTAATATCCAAGTGTGATAGGAAGAGGTTCATTCCTATTTGTAGACTCTACGGAGCATGGGAAAAACAATCCACAGAAGGTTTTCCCATCATATACTATAACCCTGTCTGCCAAATATGTTGCCATTATAAAATCATGCTCGACAACAAAAGCTGTCTTCTTGGCATGAAGAATAAATCGCTTTATGACCTTTGCTGCCACAATACACTGTTCAGAATCTAAGTACGCACTTGGCTCATCAATGAGATAAATGTCTGCAGGCTTGCCAAGACATAAGCATATAGCTACTCTTTGCAATTCTCCACCTGAAAGATTTACGACTTCCTGATCCAATAATTGCTCAATTTGGAGGGGTTTCATGACATCCGATGTGAATTGAGGATGAGTGTATGAATCACGAATATTTTGGTGTAATAATATCCTTACAATATTCTGAAACTTTGGGTTGATCTTCTGTGGCTTGTATGACACATTAAATTCAGGTATCTCCACCTCTGAGTTCTCGATTGTATCTGGTTTCAATAATCCAGCCAGCATGCGTATGAAGGTGGGCTTTCCTGTTCCATTTTCTCCCAACATTACAACAATCTGTGAATCAGTGAATTCTCCTTCCTCTACATGAAGTTTGAAATTGCTCTG
The DNA here is from genome assembly GCA_032191745.1 of Picea mariana. Classification (NCBI taxonomy): domain Eukaryota; kingdom Viridiplantae; phylum Streptophyta; class Pinopsida; order Pinales; family Pinaceae; genus Picea; species Picea mariana. The sequence goes on from JASDQU010412665.1 coordinate 4,182, forward strand.
TGTTTTAGACATACTTGGGTATTTGTAGCGTGCATAGGATTTTATCTCTTCTGCACTTTCCTGTGGAATCTCTGCAACCTTGAACATAAGTGATTCCTCTCGAAAACGAAGATTCTCAGTAGGCACAAAACCAGCCAAAAAGATATTTATCCCTTCTCTGACTGAAAATGGAAGCGTTACTACACCATAGACCCCAGTATTCCCGTATAGACAGCAAATAAAGTCCGATAAATAATCAAGGACACTAAGATCATGCTCGACAAAAATAACATAGATGTTGGGCCTGAGCAAGGACCGGATTACTAGTGCAACTTTAAGCCGTTGCCTTACATCAAAATAACTTGAGGGTTCATCAAACATATATATCTCAGCATGTTGAACTGCAACATTAGAGAAAACATCCCTTGTTTGGTTTTACCAACCTCACAATACACACGAACTTTATTCCCTGCTGTAGTTGTCCGTTCTATAAATGCGCCCTCCTCTGCGTTGGACACCTTTAATCTGGTTCAACACCTGGCAGAGGGTTTTAAAACTGTGTTTCATATATTTTTTGGTTTCCTGTGGGCAATATCCCACATTCACATGATAGACTGAGCTTTAAGTGATTATATTAATCATCAGTCATACGTTGTATCAATGAAATGAGCCCGAGGCTTGGGCTTTGGGGTCTAGTGTTTGCGCTGTGCTGGCGCTGCTTTATGTGTTTGCTGTTGGTGTATTGAATGGTGCTTATCCCTTGGTGTCGAGTATTAGGAGGTTGGCCCGAGGCCAATATAAATTTTTTGGTGAAACTTTTCTTAATTTATTCATAAAACTTCTGCATAAAAGCAAAGGCCGAGGGGCCATTTTTAATTTTTGCCAAATTCACCAAATTTTGGCAAACAAACCAACTTTGTCTTTGCCCACCAGAATTAAACTTTTACCATTTTGAACCAATCCACCATTTTTTGCTAAAATATACACCAAAAATCACTTTGAAGCTTGCGCGCAGGGACTTGTCTTATGCTGGAACAATGTCGGGCGCTTTCCGCTGCCTTCACCATGCGTCATGAGCGAACACATAGTGCCTGAGATAGATACATATTAGTCAGAAAACTGATCCCCTATTATATAGGGTTCTAACATAGGCTCCACCTAGGGAAGATAGCTCCGAAGGAGGTGTCTAGAATCCATGAACTCTGAATTTCGCCGACCAGCTGATCATTGGGCTTCCCCCAAACTGTAAACTGAAAATAAACTATGAAGAGACAAAAAGAAAAGATGCTCATTCTGTTGAGCTTATTGGCACATTCCTACCTACCCTAATCTAACAGTTACTGCTTCAATCAGGTAATGAAAAAGTGCCAATGAAGCCAACCCAACAGTTGATCCCATGATTGGGCTTCTTCATCATGTTTGATGAAAATCAAGGATGCAATATGTACTGGCAGCTGATGATAGCTCAGGTTCTTGCAGAAAAAACATGTTGGAACAATTACATTGAAAAAGAGCTCCATGTAATTTGCAGCTGGGTCAATAAATATACGATCTATTGGTTTTGGAGACGTGAGTTGCTCATAAAATTGTTTTGGATGTTGGAAACTATAAGACTGAATCTGAGTATTCAAAAGCTCAATATCTTTTTCAAGTCTTTCAACAAATAGCTTGAGAACACAAATTTTAATTTCATGAGGAACATTTTTCGATTTCCAATAATGAAACGCGTTTATTAACGAAACTTCTTCACTTGGAAAATCTGCTAACTTATCCCTGAAATCTTTGACAGCTTAACAAAATATGGGATCTTCCACATACCTTGTCACCTTGAAGCATCATCAAGGCTTTGAAATATGGATTCTTCAACAGTGAAGTCACTTGTGAAATTTGAAGCTTGGGATCTTGAACAATGGAGTCGCCAAGTGAGTGGTACAACCTTCTTGTGTTTGGCTTCTGTTCACCATCAGAAGTCAAATCTGAACTTGAAGTGCATCTCTGGAGAAAGTTCCCAGTGGAGTCGCCAAAAATGTTAGCCCTCTGTAATTTTCCTAAGGCTGCTGAGGCAATCACAGAGGTAACCTCGAACCGCTTCGAGTCTTGGATCTAGCCCTCCAAGACTCAGAGAGGGATCTCTCTTTATAATTTAACTTGGTTTGTAAGGGATGGATTTTAGGCTAGTTATAAAAGTATAGGGTTTTGGGTTTTAAAATGGTTAGTCAGGGACAACAAGGAGGGCCATTGGGCAAATGGGGTCTGCGCTTTAAACAATATGATTTACTCTCAGATTTGGAAAAAATCCTTTCACAGGGCAAGGTAGCAGCAATATTGGATCGAATCAAGTTATGATGGCGTCGGTTTAAGGAAGAAAAAGGGAAGGAAAAAGCCAAGCAAAGAAGCAGCTAAGAATTCCTAAGCTGGGCTTTTTAGGTGAATAACATAAATATTATCACAAGCTGAGAGGCATAGTATCTGCTGATAAATTCTGCCTCTATAACATTCCTTCTGATAATAAGAACTGAAAACAAAATGAAAGATAACAGGAAAACATTTTAACAGAGAGAAACTCCACCAATATCACTACACAAGAATCCTGTAAAAGAGCAGGCACATCACTGATAGATCATTAAAAATTACAGATAAATTCTCTAGCTAAAACACAACCCATGCTCCAACAAAGAAAATTTTATTCCTGTCAGGTTGAAAAACCTCTCACACAGGTCGAACCAACAAGAAAAAATGTTTCACTGCCAAAACCCTCTCGTACTCAGCCCATTCGAACCCTCTCTATGCTTTTTACATCACTATAAATAATAAACAATCCTCCCAGCCTTGCAAAGATGCGGGCTCTATCTCTCTTTCTAAGAATAGATCACAGTTACAAAAAATTGACACCTGTGGACTGTTTCAAAAACAAACAAAACAACAAATCCAAACAAGGTCGATTTGGAAATTGCTGATTAAACCTTGGAGTTAGTTAATGGTTTGCTGGCAATTGGATTCTAACAACATCAACATAAACAATATTCAAATGCCTGAGTTGGTTGAGGTATGCTTCCAATTGTAAGGATTGGTGATCTAATCTCTGCCTAGAAAATGGGAAACCTCTGCCACCTCCCTGTAACTGCTGCTCATTCATGAAGGGTCATTTCACCACTTGTCATTTATGAAATGAAACTGTCTCTGGTCGAGCTGCCATCTGCATTTGAAACGCTGCCTCAAACAATGATGCTCTGCCACCTGTGTTTAAACATGCTCTGCCACCTGTGTACTGTTACCTACATAGTTGGACATCAGTTTGAACTGGTCGGGTTCCCTGTTTAGAGTGTTCGTTCTTTCCTTTGTGGAATTTAATTTATTTATACGAGGCCTGTAGTTTAACGGATCTCGTCTAAATGTAATATCCAGGTGTGATAGGAAGAGGTTCATTCCTGTTTGTAGACTCTGCGGAGCATGGGCAGAACAATCCACATAAGGTTTTCCCATCATATACTATAACCCTGTCTGCCAAATATGTTGCCATTATAAAATCATGCTCGACAACAAAAGCTGTCTTCTTGGCATGAAGAATAAATCACTTTATGACCTTTGCTGCCACAATACGCTATTCAGAATCTAAGTATGCACTTGGATCATCAATGAGATAAATGTCTGCAGGCTTGCCAAGACATAAGCATATAGCTACTCTCTGCAATTCTCCACCTAAAAGATTTACGACTTCCTGATCCAATAATTGCTCAATTTGGAGGGGTTTCATGACATCCGATGTGAATTGAGGATGAGTGTATGAATCACGAATCTTTTGGTGTAATAATATCCTTACAATATTCTGAAACTTTGGGCTGATCTTTTGTGGCTTGTATGACACATTAAATTCAGGTATCTGCACCTCTGAGTTCTCGACTGTATCTGGTTTCAATAATCCAGCCATCATGTGTATGAAGGTGGGCTTTCCTGTTCCATTTTCTCCCAACATTACAACAATCTGTGAATCAGTGAATTCTCCTTCCTCTACATGAAGTTTGAAATTGCCCTGTGTTTTAGACATACTTGGGTATTTGTAGCGTGCATAGGATTTTATCTCTTCTGCACTTTCCTGTGGAATCTCTGAAACCTTGAACATAAGTGATTCCTCTCGAAAACGAAGATTCTCAGTAGGCACAAAACCAGACAAAAAGATATTTATCCCTTCTCTGACTGAAAATGGAAGCGTTACTACACCATAGACCCCAGTCTTCCCGTACAGACAACAAATAAAGTCCGATAAATAATCAAGGACACTAAGATCATGCTCGACAACAATAACATAGCTGTTGGGCCTGAGCAAGGACCATATTACTAGTGCAGCTTTAAGCCGTTGCCTTACATCAAAATAACTTGAGGGTTCATCAAACATATATATCTCAGCATGTTGAACTGCAACATTAGAGCAAACATCCCTTGTTTGGTTTTACCAACCTCACAATACACACGAACTTTATTCCCTGCTGTAGTTGTCTGTTCTATACATGTGCCCTCCTCTATGTTGGACACCTTTAATCTGGTTCAACACCTGACAGAGGGTTTTCAAACTGCGTTTCATATATTTTTTGGTTTCCTGTGGGCAATATCCCACATTCACACGATAGACTGAGCTTTAAGTGATTATATTAATCATCAGTCGTACGTTGTATCAATGAAATAAGCCCGAGGCTTGGGCTTTGGGGTCTGGTGTTTGCGCTGCTTTATGTGTTTGCTGTTGGTGTATTGAACGGTGCTTATCCCTTGGTGTTGAGTATTAGGAGGTTGGCCCGAGGCCAATATAAATTTTTTGGTGAAACTTTTGTTAATTTATTCATAAAACTTCTGCATAAAAGCAAAGGCCGAGGGGCCATTTTTAATGTTTGCCAAATTCACCAAATTTTTGCGAACAAACCAACTTTGTCTTTGCCCACTAGAATTAAACTTTTACCATTTCGAACCAATCCACCATTTTTTGCTAAAATATACACCAAAACTCACTTTGAAGCTTGCGCGCAGGGACTTGTCTTATGCTGGAACAATGTCGGGCGCTTTCCGCTGCCTTCGCCATGCGTCATGAGCGAACGCATAGTGCCTGAGATAGATACATATTAGTCAGAAAACTGATCCCCTATTATATAGGGTTCTAACACTTTCCTTCAACAACAACTTGAATCATTCTTCTCTTTAAGTCGAATTTGCATGAACATTAGGAAACTAATTCATTGAAGTTGAAAAACTATGGCATGCAACCAACCTTTAATAGAACAATCGTCCAAATTTTTCTATTAAGTTTCTACTTGGGAGTGAGACTTGAATACCATTGATATGAAACTCACCAACGAAAATGATTATTCTAGCATGCAAGAGAGTTGATAGTGTCTCCACAAAATGGATCCTTTATTCTTCTAGTTTCCATATTTTAACTTTTTCCATTACTTATATATGTGATGGGTATTAGTTATGAATTATAGAAATCAAGTTGTTAAAAGGTCATAAATAATAATTAATAAGACATCCCTCCATCACATACAATTTCCTTCAAATAAATGTAGATCATAAATGGAAGTTATTGTTGAAAAGAAAGTGTTCTATGGAAAAACAAGATAATTAATCCACATTTACCACATATTTCTTTGTGAATCGAGAACTCATTTATGAATCATAAATTACCTCTAAAAATGTGAATGATGTTAAGTGGTATAATGAGAATTTCACTATGGAATAAGAGGTATTGTAATGTACCCAACCCCCAGTTGGGTGATGTCACTTGCTATAATGACTCAATAAAATTTCTGATACCAATTTAAAATGTGGAAATAATACACAACATGTCATTCAAGCTCATTCAATTATCCATACTAAATAAAAACACAAATACAACTACTCTAAATGTGCACAACAATAACTAAGTGTAGATAGCATAATTCTACCACAAAATTGTTGGATCATGTTGTCATTGATGCCAATGGTTTGATTGATTGATGTCATTGTTTGATTGCAAGTGATTGATTGATGTCAAAGGATTGATTGATTGATGATTGATGTAATATAATATGTATTTACCTTGATGAGAATGCATAGATGAAGATGGATCAATGAGCTATCATTGATACATGATGAAGATGGATCGATGTGGTTTCATTGGTATATGATGCATTGTTGGAAAAATGTATAGATGACTCATTATTGTCTTATCATGATTGATAAGGTAAAAAAATGGATGAACTCGAAAGTGGTCCCCTTATGGTGAAATCCCTCACGGGAA
>JASDQU010412666.1:0-10425 GCA_032191745.1 Picea mariana
AAAGCTTATGATCATAAATGCTAGTATACATATATTTCAAGATTTCAAAGACAAAACACTTATCAGAAAGTAACACCCGGGGTTATGCAACTGCTGAGAGGGGTGCTCGTTTCCACCCAACCGTAGGCTCAGTGACTCCCAGTGGATTTACCACTAGCCACCCCCGAGCTGAGACCACGATGCTGTGAGACTGCGTCTTTGTTTTCCAGTGACCAGAAGTGAAGGTTACTCTCCTTCCTCTCTTCTATCACTCACTCTGCATATCGCCAGAGTTCTCCCCTCGCGTCTGCCCCCAATCACTTCTCCCCCATGCCTTATCCTCTTGCGAGGTTGCGTGTGGCGCGATTTCCCTCGCGCTGGTCAGGCCTGACGGCTCTACGGATGGGCGGTTCACCTCCCCATTCCTCATTAATTCCTGAGGATCCATCTACCTACCAGCCTACGAGACATTTAATTCGGGGCCAGCGAGCCGCTTTTGGTTCTCCGGGCCAGTGAAGTCCAAATACGGTATTGATTCTTGGTGGAAGTTAACACCACCTTTCCAGGTGCCTTCCACCGCCATCGTGGTCTCTTTTTCAGCACATCCCCTCTCAGCAGTCCTGCAATATAAATTCATATTGTTATTCACATTCATCGACCTTTTTCACAAGGTCCATTCACATCACATATTCACATTTCTGAGTTTGCCACAGTTTTGGGCCAGTCCAGTTATTTTTACAAACTGGGGGAAACAGGGTGTTACAATACTAGACCCCTATGACCAAGACAAAAAAAGTGTTATTGTGGACACGGACTTTACTCTTCTTCCTTCTTTTTCTTTCCATAGTTTAGCTTCATGAAAAGGAAATCTAGTGTCCATAATAGAACTTTTCTGTCTTGTTCATAGGGGTCTAGTATCCAAGGGAGAATCCACTTGTCTACAATGGGATTTCTCTGTAACACATGGTACCCAAATCTGTTGGATCTAGTTCCCATGAACAACTGGATCCCAACACTCATGTTCTTGTAAGAAGGATCGCATTTGGAGATACCAAAATTCACAATTTTTTCCAAGTAAAATTGGCCCTTGTGTTGGCCCTAAATTGTTAGTGGTGGCCATTTAAAAAACAAAATCAGTACATAAAAAAAACTGTAAATAATTTTGATGTCATTCCCAAGGGTTAAAAAAATCACAAACGATGGAAAAAACCCTGTATAATTTCAGTCCAAAAAAAATATCATTCTATTTGATTGGTTTTATGAAGAAACTTACTGTAAAAAGAATATTGTGTAGCAAAGAAATCGAACCAGAGGCCCACAACCATGATCGGATAGAAAATCTGCGAGTCGCTTCTCCTTAAACTCTAATTTCATTAATTTAAATTCTATAACAACTCTAATTTCATTAATTTAAATTCTCTAAAAAATTGAAAGCTCCAATAACACTTTGAACTTACCAACCAATGAACTGTTAAAAAAACGTTTTATTTTATGTAATATTTTTTTATTTTCTATGTTGACCATTAAGTTTATTGCAAAAATTTTAAAGTCAAACTAAATTAATACACAATTAAACTCGGAATGAATGCTAGGAACTATAATAAGAGAAGGAGGATAAATAATGAAGTGATTAATTATATATTAAATAATTTAATGAGAAATTTAAGAGGAAGTTAATTTGGCACATGCTATCAACCATTAAGGTGTACCGAGACTAGACATCAAAGTGACACTTGTGCTTAGATTGTGAGTGGTCATAACACATGGTTGTTTCCTCATCCTCTTATGACCTTAGAGTAGGTAATATATTTATTTACAAGCACCCTATATTCTTGTATTCCATTCATCCCCAACCTGACTCAGCCAAGATGACCCTTCTCGTATGCTAGCCAAGATTTTTTTTCCGATAAAATCATGGTACTACATCTAAGATGATAGCTTCACTTTCATCATCTGCTCCACAAAATTTCTACATGATTTATGATTTTCAAAGCATTCATTATCCCTCCACAAAATTGTGCCCGAAACCATGAACCATGATGTGACAAATTTAACAGTCCATCTATATAATCTGCAAGGTAATAAACATTGACCTGCAACCAACATTAATGTTGCACTCATAATTTCTGCACAATGAAGAATATTTTCATCTATGATGAATGCAATAAAATGGGAGGCGACAACTTTAAGTTTTCCAATATATCAATACAAATACCAGTGGTATGGATGGAGGCAGTGTTAAGCTATCCAATATATCAATACAAATACCGATGGTATTAATAGTTTAATAGTACAAGATAGAATTATAGTCGGGAACAATAACAAGAAAGGTGATATGCAAGTTTCCTAATATGATATGATATGATCGAGTTGTATCTAGAAACAATAACAAGAAAGTTGATATGTAGGTTTACTGATATGATATGATCGAGTTGTAGCTGGCAACAATAACAAGGAATGTGATATTGATATGATATGAGATTGAATTGTAACGGGCAACAATAAAAATAAAGGTGATATGGAGGATAAGAGTTCACTATGCTAGAATTGTGGTGCAAGCCCTTAGCCAATGGCCACATACTATTCTGAAGAAAAGCCAAAAAAAATAAGTAGATGGTATGTCAGCAATGTTCCAAAAATTTATGTACTAAAGATGATGCTACCTCTGCTTTTTTCCAATGCTATGACCACTCTTTGATGGCCATCTGGCCATAATTCAAAAGAGATGAAGAATTTCCTAATGATCGTCATTGCATCTACAACCACACAAATGAAGTTGGCAAGGAGTGCTTCGTGTGAGTAATATATATATATATATATATATATATATATATATATATATATATATATAAAGGTTCAATCTATACAATTTATTAGAGTTCTCTATAGTACAAGTTTAGTTCCATTTTGGTTAGTTTGGAAATTCCAAGCGAGGTTATTGTTTTGTATAAATGCAGGTATAACTTTGGTTTCTGTCCCAATGGACCTAATTGTGGTTACAAGAATACGAAACTTCCCGATCCACCGCCTCCTGTGGAAGAGGTTTTAGAGATCATTAAAAGGCAAAAACCATCCAGTAATAGATCCAGATACGAACATACTATTAGGAACCCTAACTCCTCGACTTCAAGCTTACCACAAGGAACTTCAAGGTTTCCTACATTCTCTAACTTACTGTTTTAATTTGTTTGGTCCATATTGAACTCTTATTCGTGCATATGTTACATGTCCATATCTAACATTATCGATTTATATTTCTCCTCTTTCTTTATACAAATGTAGGTATTTTGTTGTCAAGAGCAACAATCTTGAAAATTTTCAACTGTCCTTTGAACGAGGAAAGTGTGAAACTCAACCAAGAAATGAGAACATTCTTAATGAATATTTTCATCAATTAGATAACATTCTTATTATATTCTCTATGAACCAAGCCCATCATTTTCATGTAAGAACCTTATGAGTGATATGGAGGTCGCTTTGCTACATCGTGAACACATTTAATAATTCTTCTTTTGAAACTGAGTTCATATGCATTTAAATGCCTAAATTTACTTGCAGGGATGTGCAATAATTGTGTCTAAAATAGGTGGTGGCTATAGTCAAGCCAGATGGAAATATGGACATGGTCGTTATATAAATTTTGGAAAAACCATTTGCGTAAAATAGCTAAAGGTTAGCATTATACTATTTATTATATTACTATATTCAAGATATTCTGTTATCTGTACATTTTCTTGTCAACTTTTTGAATCCATCATTTGATACTCATCCATGTGTAGAAGAAGTTAACGCCAATCAATCCTAGATATAAATAATATCTAGTGGATTGTTGAATATAAACACATTCTTACCATTTTTAATATAATTTAAAATATATATATTTTATAACAAAAATCTTTCTCAGAAAGTTCTATTATAAATTCCAATACAAAACTCACACCAGCTTTATGATAGACTGTGCAGACAGATGTGAACCTGCGCAGACAGAGTGAAAGAAACAATAAATACAACAGAGTAAAGTAAGAAAAGAGGAATGTGCGGAGCACACTTGTATTAAGAAAAAAGATGAACTTATAGCTAAAGGCGTAACCAACAAATCAAGAACAAGAATGTAAAGAAAAACGCAGATTGGTATATTGGTATAACTATTGAGAACAACTAGTAGTGTACAATAAAAAACAGTTGGATTTTATCATTAACACTCCATCTTAAACTCAATGGTTACAAACATCAACACTTATAATACCCAAGTGTTATCATTGTAAATGAAACATGATTTTTCCCAATGTCTTTGTAAAGATGTCTGGGAGCTGATCTTGTGAGTCAAAAAAATGTAGAGTTGTTTCACCATTATTGACTAGCTCATGTATGAAGTGATAGCGATTTTCGATGTGTTTTCTCTTCTTGTGAAAAACATTATTTTTCGACAAGACAATTGCTTAAGTGTTATCATGGAAAATGAGATTTGGCTCCTTTTTCATATGTGATATGTCGTTCAATAATCTTCGCAGCCACACAAATTGACATGAAGCTGAGGTAGTAGTGACATACTCTGCCTCTGTAGAAGATATGGAGACAATGGGATGCTTCTTTGGTTCCCAAGAAATAATATTTGTGCCCAAGTGAAAACAATATCCTGAAGTGCTTTTCTAGTCATCTAGGTTTCCTGCAAAATCATTGTCAGTGTAGCTAGAAAGATGATCATCTTTAGACTGAGTGTACAATAATCCAAAATTGAGTGTGCTTGCAACATATCTCAGAATTCGTTTGGCCATTTTCCAGTGAGAATATTTGGGAGATTCCATGAACCTCGAAAGAAATCTAGCTGCATACATAATATTAGGTCTAGTTGCTACAAGATACAATAGGATGCCCACTTAATTTTTATATAAAGTAGAATCTACAGTAGGGCCTTCATCTTGCTTGCTCAATTTTGTGCCTAGGGGTATAGGAGTTTTTGTTGGATTGCACTCTTCCATGCAGAATATTTTGATAATTTCGGTAGCATACTTTTGTTGACAGACAAAAATGCCTTTGGATGATTGATCAACTTCAATCCCCAAAAAATATTTCATTATGCCAAGATCTGTCATCTCAAATTCAGATCACATGGCATGCTTAAAACTATCTAATTGAAGATTGCTAGTGTATATCATATCATCAACATACATGCATACAATCATTATTTGACCTTGCAGATCTATTTTAGTGTACATTGTTGGCTCATTATGGCTTCTGCTAAAAACACCCTTGATCAAGTAAGCATCAATTATGTTGTACCAAGATCTTGGATATTGCTTCAATCCATACAAGGCTTTATTCAACCGATACACTTTTCCTGGGTTCTCTTTGACCTCAAATCCTAGTGGTTGATCCACATATACTTCTTCTTCTAGGACACCATTCAAGAAATTTGATTTGGCATCCATATGGTATACTTTCCATTTGTGTTAAGATGTTATAGATAAAAGGGTCCTTACAGTATCCAACCTTGTTACTGAAGAAAATTTTTCACCATAATCAATCCCTGGTTGTTGCAAGAATCCTTTTGCAACAAGTCTTTATTTGTGTTTTTAAATATGTCCCTTGTCATTGAGTTTAGTCTTGTAAACTCATTTGACACCAATGCTAGTCTTATGCCTTGGAAAATCGACAAGATCCCATATCTTGTTCTTCTCAATAGAGTCAATTTCTTGGTTCATGGCTTGAATCCAATGTGGCTCTTTAGCTACCTCTTTGAAAGACGTGGGATGGCATGATAAAACTATAAAAATATTTTGTTGATTAAGATCATCCAACTATTGATGCATCTGTTTCAAGCTTCGAGTTCACTGATTTTGGACTTCAGGGGATGAATTTATTCTTGAAGAAAAGCTACTCTAGGAGCTCTCAGGAAATCCTTGTACCTGCAATCATGGAAGTATAGGCTGATGTGTTTTCTATCCTATATTTTATGTGTGTTTAGGAAGTGGCAGTAGTGGATTTTGGATTTCCATAGGGAGATTTTCAGACTCACTCCAAAACTGATTTTCCAGAAATTTTACATCTTTGTTGAGAATAATTTTATTTGAAATTGGATTGTACATGCAGTAAGCTTTAGATGTCTTACTGTAGCCAACAAAAATGAATTTCTTACTTCAATAATCAATCTTATTCCTCAATTTGGAAGGTATGTGAGTGAATGCAATGTAGCCAAAGGTTTTGAGGTGAGCGAAATTCATTTTTGTCCCACTCCATGCTTCTTGAGGGACCTTCATTTTGATACTGGTGGTTGGAGATAGATTGAGCATGCCACAAATTCAGCCCAAAAGAAATTTGACAAACATTTCTCTCTGAGTAGGCTCCTTTCCATGTTCATTATAGTCTATTTTTTCCTCTCAACCACTCCATTTTTTTGTGGAGTATACCTGGATGTGGTTTGCATGATGATGCCTTGAGACTTGGAAAAATTTGCAAATTATTTGGCACAATACTCACCTCCTCCATATGATCTAAGTATTTTGACATACTTCCCACTATGTTTTTCATCTTCAACTTTGAACTCCTTGAACTTTGTGAAGGTTTCAGACTTGTGTTTGAGGAAAAAGATCCATGTTTTCTTGCTAAAATCATCAATAAATGTTAGAAATTAAAAGCTACCACCTAGTGACTTTGTTTTCATTGGTCTAGATAGGTCAGTGTGAGCCAACTCTAAGTGTTGTTTGGCTTGATTGGAGGATTGTGGAAAACTATCTATCTTATGTTTACCACGAATGCAAGACTCGCATGGGGGATTTTTCTCTTTGAAGATAGGTATACCTTTGACCATGGAGTGCTTCTGCAAGAGACTTAGACTCTGAAAGGGTAGATGTCCATAACATCTTGCATGCCATAACATAGTTTCATTGGGGGTGGATGCACTTTTTGCATATTGTTGGGTTAGATTTGCAGTTCTAAGAGTCAGGGGAAACATCCTATTCCTAGTCATATGGATTTTAGAAATCAATTTTCTTCTCAGAGGTTTTTCATAGATCCTATAGGGTAATCCTTCAAAAAGTACCTTATAGCCACATTCCATTAGTTTTCCTACACCGAGCAAGTTATGTTTCATATCTGGAACATGATAGAGATCATGTATGTCTTTCTTTACATATTGTTTAGTCAAAACATGGACAATTCCTTTGCCTTGGAATTTGACTAAAGAGTCATCTCCAAGTGTAATATCAGAAGAAACAGAAGAATCAATACAAGAAATTAAATATTTTTTACATGTCATGTGATTGTTGCATCCATTGTCTAGCAACCAGAGGTCCTTTTGTTGTTCATTAGACTTGCGGTAAGAGAGAAACATCCCATCTGATTTTTCTCCTTCCTGGTTTGAGACATGTGCTCTGCCTGAGTTCTGAGTTTCTTGCTTCTTCTAGTATTCAGATTCATAATTACCATACTTTTTTTAGTAATAACATTGTATGTTGGATTTTTCATTTGATATCCTCCCTCTTCCTCTTTGTTGCTCGAATTGTTGATTTTGATGTGTGTGGCCTTCACCTGAGTGATGGTTGTTGGGGCTTCTCCCTCTTCCTTTGTGACCTATGTCTCTGTCTCTGCCTCTCACTCTAAAGGAGAATTGGGTACTGAAGGCATGGACCATTGACTCGTCTTCCAGATTGAATCTGGTCTCATGTGACACCAGAGAACCCATTAGTTCAACTGTTGAAAATTTGGACAAATCCTTGGATTCAAGGATGGTTGTAACAACCATATCAAATTTATTTGGAAAAATTTTGAGGAATTTCTCAACAATCCTCTAATCTAGGATGGCTTCACCGTTCAACCTGATCTGGTTTACTATTCCCATGACTCTGGTCATGAATTGATCAACATTCTCTGACTCAGTCATCTTTAAAGTCTCAAAGTGTTTCCTTAAGGTCTACAACTTGATTTTTCTCACTTTGTCATTTCCCTGGTAGGTTGTGCTAAGAATGTCCTAGGCCTGTTTTGAGGTAACATCACTTGTGATCTTTGAGAATATGGAGTGATCTGTTATTTCTGAATCCAGAACTTGGCTTTATTCTCTCTTATCCTCTATTCTGCTTGAGCATTTCTTTGTTGATTGGTCATGGCAGCCAAATCTATTGGATCTGGTTCCACATAGTCATGAACCACTGGATCCGAGCACTCTTCTGCTTGTAAGAAGGATCTCATTCAAAGAGACCAAAATTCATAATTCTTTCCTAGTAAAATTGGCCCTTGTGTTGGCCTTAAATTGTTAGAGGTGGCCATTTATTTTTGCAAAAACAAATTTAGTACAAAAAAAATGTAAATATTTTTGATGCCCTTCGTGAGGGTTAAAACAATCACCAAGTGTAATTTCAGTCCAAAAAAAATACCAGTCTATTTGCCTGGTTTTATGAAGAAACTTACTATAAAAATAATACTACGCAACAAATAAATCGAACAAGAGGCCCACGACCACGATCGGAGATAAAATCTGTGAGTCGCTTCTCCTTGTTCCTTGTGATAAACTTTAAAATTTATCAAGTTTATATAACTAGATTTTTTTCTTAAATTATTATATTATTCTATTTTTTAATTTAAATAGAGTTTGTATTTATAAAAAAGGAGTTGTGATGAAACAAACAACTTATTACATAGTGTTGATTTTCATCAAGTTTGAGCATTTATTTGAGGATACAAAAAGATTAGTACATCACATCAAAAGGTTGATGGAGGTTGTAAGAGAGCTAACTTTATTCTAAATTTTTGGGCATGAGAAAATTTTGACAAGCTTCTTACATAAGAAGATGCAAAAGAAATATATTTCTAGATTGGATCACGAGTTCAGCTTCTTGTCACCACATTTTGTTCTCTTGAAGAAGTTTTTTTCTTCTTTACTATTGTAGTCCAAACTTCTTTCGTTTTCAATGAATTCAGTGCCTATCCCTCCAATCTCGATATGCCTTGATCTCGAGGTTCTAGTTGTTCCAGGGTCTCTAATTCTTTCGTCTGGTCTATCAAGCTCACCTTTTGGACTAGATCTAAGGGAATAATTTAATCCATTTCCACTTAATCATGTGGTGCCACAACATGTTCATTGGATGCTTCTTGGTATATATAGGGGAGTAAGAGCTTCCTCTTTGATAGGATCATGTGGATCCATATATTTCTTATTGGAAGAGGTGTCCATGATTTCTTTTGATTTTGATTCGGGCTCATCCATGGGAAAATCGATGGAATATGGCTCAAACTTGCTAATCGTTTGGTATTCTTCCTTGGCACCAACACACCAAGTTTACTTACATTGATGTTTCTTTTTTTCCTTGGCCTTTTCGGGCAATGCATTTCCTTGTGTCATGTTTCACAACAAACTATGCATTGAAAAGACACATTTTAATAATCTAGCTTTTGAGACTAGGGGGAATTTTCACCCATTAGGATTATTTCAGCCAAAAATCCTTTAATGAAGTCCATTTCCATAAATATTTGAGCATATGTGGTGATATTGCAATTTTCTATTTCATCACTTCATTAGCAAAATTTCCCAAGATAATTTTCAATGGTTTGAAGAGAGGGTAAACCCTAAAGGTGTAGAGGAAAATTTAGAACTCTTACCCAAACTACAGAAGACGATAAGGTATCTATCATTGGATCAAAGGAAGGAGTCCAGGGTTTCATGCATAAACCAAATTTTCCTTAGAACCAATGACCTGAATTTATAATCAAATCTTTGTCTTCATCATTATCAAATATCACAATGAAAAACCCTTTTGCACATGGAAAAATAAAATATTCTCCTTTAATATTAGTTGCGAGAAGTCTGAATTCCACTTGTGCAGATCGATAAGATGTGGCCACGAATGGATGAACCGACATATCAAAGCAGTTGAACTATAGATTGATGCCTTAAACACAAAATATTTCACCATCAAAATAGAGATAGTTGAAGCTTCCTGAACCATCAAACAATTAGAAGAAGACTGCACAACATATTTGAAAGACGACTTACCTAGATTTCCAAAGGAGGGAGGAGGGGAGAAATCACCCATAGAATGCATAGGGCCTACATTCAAAAGGAAAACAATGTCATTGAGGAAAGTGGACACGGTTGTCATAGAGGGAGACACCACCATTGTGCTCAAAACAATAAAAGAATAATCATTGGATTCAATATCTACCACAACAAGGAGTGATTTTTCATCTAGACCAAGATTGGTTGCCGAGAGGGTCGAGGTTCCTGCATGCACGAAGCCAAGGTTGAGAAAGTGCATGGATAGAGTTGAACCCTAACCAATACCACCATGAAACATCGTTCGATTTTGATATAGGTTCATCACAAATACTATCCACTTAAATTATAATATTAATATTTTTATTAAATAATACAAAAAATTGGACTACTTAAGCAATACTAAAACTATTAAAAAGAAACAAAAATAAAAAACCTCAATCAAAAACATCCAAAAAAAA
>JASDQU010412678.1:0-10424 GCA_032191745.1 Picea mariana
TTTATTAGTTCTCAACTAGTAAGCTACCTTTGATAATGGGGTTTCTCTGGGACAAGGTAATTTTTTTTATCACTTCTCTCTTTGGTGGCAACTCGTGTAATTCTTCTAGAAAAACATCCATAGATTCTTTTAGAATTGGCCATTGATCTGCCTCATTTCTTGCTTCAATATTTACTTCACCAATGTGAACAAGATAACCTTTGTGCACACTATGCTTGGCCTACATAGTTAATAGTTGTCTTACTTGTACTAGGGTTTTATACTCTTAAATTCTAGCTACGCCTTCATCATCTAAGCATTCAAATTTCTTTTCAAACAATACAATTTATCTTTGTGAAGTTCTAACCAATTTTGTTTAGCTATGTCATCATAAGATCCTAAATCCAATTCATGGAAATAAATGGTGCTCTTCCAACCACCCAAATGTACCATACATTGATTGACTTTTTGACCAATAAGGTTCTTGGTACCTTTAACCATATATACCTTCCAAAGTTTCCACATAGAGGGTGCACTATTATTTTATTAGTTTAGAGATCTTGTGTCCTTAAGATGAATATTTAATTAGTTTATAGCTCTTGTGTCCTTAGGATAAATAATGATTGCTTTCTTGATCATACTTAGACCTTATGTTGGAGATTCTATAATGCTACTTAATATGAGTGTATATCCTATTATGTTTTTACATGGATAGGTATAAAATTAAAAGTTATGTGATGCATGTAATTTTGATTTATTAGTATGAGTACAATATGACGATGAAGTGGATGAAAAAGGGGATGAAGGTCATCTTACCTAGTTATGTTGATGAGATCTTTATAAAAAAAATAGAGCTTCATTTTAGAGTATAAGCATTCTTATTTAACACAATGTCGGATGGGGCACCATAGAACTAATGCTTGATACTCTCTAGAAATATGTTGAGCAAGGGGATGTTCACTTCAAACACAAGGGAAACTGTTTCTTGAACATTGTGTTTGAGAATGGAGATTAATTGTATCAAGTACTAATAGGTTCCCCTTGGTTCTTTAGGAATTAAAAGTGGACTTTCATTGCACTATTGGTTAGCTATTTTATACCTTAATGTTTCACTATCCTTAAAGGTTGTTTTCAATGTAAACTCCCTTACTTTCTGGATGAGTTTAGGGTCTAAGAAATCTAGACAAAATTTGGATCTATCTTTGGGAAAATTCTTAATCTTAACCCTACAACCTTGAGTCAATAGATAAGAGATGTAACATGGATCAATGTTAAGATAAACAATCATAATAACCTCATGGATTATATTTTTCTTAAAGTCCAAAAGTATGTGTAGGAAATTGAAGGTGATTATGAACATGTCTCATGTAGTAGTACCCATTGCTATGTATTCACTACCTAATGAAATATTTCCTAAACTAATTAACCATTATCTAGAGGAGTATTTGGTTCAAGCTCTTAACTAAATCCTCATCATTAGAACAACTTATATGGTTTTCTCACAAAACTAGGGAGAAATGGGGTAAGTAAATACATCCTACATGGGAAACATTAAGGGCCTTTGGAAGCACTATTAGCCTATGAATCTTATTAATTCAAGCTGAATTAAACTATTCTAATAAAAGAGAACTACCAACATCTTCCTCACCTTAAATCTAGAATAATTACAACAACTATTTATTTGGATCGTTTTCATTTTCAAGTCTATATAAAGATGATATTTAGTTCTTATATATAGGGGGTTATCGAATTTCCAAACCCAACCAACTCTATTTAAGAACAAGGTTGTGTGGCAGCGTAGTCCCTGCTGGATTGAATTGGGATAGGAAAAAGTAGTAGAGACAGATGGAAACTGCAGCGGAGATGTGGCAAGCAACATGAAGCACAGGTGGTATCCATGCAGTAAATGACACATGGCCTCTAGAGCCCCATTTATTTTTTGAAAGCATAGAACATAATACAATTTTTTCATAGTGGAAGATAAAAATTCATGAGGACACAAATATGAAAGGAGATAAAAAAACAGTTTAGTTTGAAATATACTAAAGAAGTTATAAGTTCCTGGAAATTTAAATGCATTTGTCATATAGATTGGTAAAAGATAAAAATGTATGAGGACATAAATATAAAAGGAGATGAAAAAAAACAGTTTTATTTGAAATATATCAAAAAATAAAAGTCTGTTACATATTCCTGGAAATTTCAATGCGTTTGTCATATAGATTGGGATTGGGGCTCCCGCGGACCATAAGAGAAATATGTACAAGAAAGAGGACTGTAGAAAGAAGAAGTGCGCGACGATAGAGTGAAATACCTGAAAAAAATAAAATGAAAGGTATCAGTATTTGGCTAGACATTTCTATTTAAAAAAGTGGAATAATTGGGTTGATAAACAAAATAGGATGCGATCAGTAGACTTACAGTGATGGTACATATGACCCATTTTTCTATTTGCTTGCAGATTCCTTTTCATTGATATCGTCGATGACTGCTGGTATCGTGGAAACTTCCTGTTGCCTTTCGTTGGCGGCCTGCTTCAACTCCCTTTCAAGCCATTCTTCAATGTAGCTTCTCATTGGAGCGACATTGATCTCATTCCATATTTTTATGTTGAAAAGTTTGTTTTCTAATTCCCTGAAGTCGATAGAAAGATTACGCAGAGCCTGATCAATTTCCTCATTTTGTACTAAATAGTTGACTAGCCATTCGTCGACGTGATCTTGACCATATTCAAGGATGCTGTAAAACTTTTCCAAAGACAACTTCTTAAACATATCAACATGTTTATTGAAGTCTTGCTTAGTTAAGTGCAAGGAGTTAACGATTAAGTTGGGGTCTTGGAAGTCGTTGGTACTTCCGGCTAAGTTTATTCTGGACAACCTTGTGAATAATTTTTCTTTCTTTGATATGGATTGTTCACATGACTGAACAATGAGATGCAAGTTCTTCACTTTTTCTTTCCAACATGCATTTAATTGACCGATCCGGTTTTTGGGTGGAAGATCTTGTTGTCTTCTTCTTGTTTCTATCATGTTGTTGACAATGGTGCCAAAAGGAAGGACCATGTTTAAATAGAAATGTTCTTCATCTTTTAACTCCACCTGCAAATGTTCGAGCAAACTATGTGCCATGGTTCCAATGGAAGTCATGATTTGTGATGTTTCCCACGCCTCAATAACCAGTTCGATTCTTTTCTTGATATTATTCTCCACATATCCTCTAAAGGATGCGAGGAGGTTGGAGGATACTTTTAACTTGGCTGGGTGGTAGACATGGTATTGCCAAAGGATTTGCAAGCAATGGCATAGGAATCAAAGCCTCTTCCAATACCTTGACCTGGTCCTTCAGTCTGGCATTCTCGACATCGATGCCTCCAATGGAATCATGACGTGCATATTCTCTTGCTATGTGAAGTTGGTAGATTTGGTACGACCGCATGTTCGCAAGGTTAAGCTATGAACGAGATTTTCCTTTCTTCTTATTTTTTTTTCAATAATCAATTTTTTAGACTGGCTGCCAAAAACAGGGCTCTTGAACATGAAGGATTCATCTTCGTAAAAAATTTTGGTATCAAATATGTCCATTGGACGACTATGCTGGATGGCGTCTCCAGGATGATCAAGGTAGTAGAGCACACTATCCATATCAGGCTCAAGTTCCATGTTCTCACTCTAAATTTCGGGCTCTTCCGCCTGTCCCATATTTTTTTTCTCTTCTTGTCTACTGGAAACTTGTGAGAACTATCAATTTTAGACTGAGGAGGGTCGTTATCTCCTCCTCCGTTTGATGAACTCTGAGTTGCTTTGTTGTTGTGGTGGGCCATTGGAGCGATGCTCTAGGATGTCATACTTTTTGGAGTGCTATTCGTTGATTGAACACTCTTGTCACCGAGAAATTTCCCCTGTTGCCTGTACAATTTAGTGCTGCTTTGCAGTGTGTCTAGGTCATCGACATCGGAAGAAGGAGCGTTGCCACCGTTGTCTCTGTTTTTGGACATGTGTTTTTTGAAAAAACAATCACCGAAGCCAAGTGTTTGTAAATGTTGTCGAAAATTTTTATTGGGGTCGAACCCTCTTAGGATTTCAACATATCTCTGGTTGAAGTTGCTAGAATGCATTGCGAATTCATCAATTTTGTTGACATTTTTCAACACAAAGTCCCCGACTTTCCAAGGCAAAGGAATGAACTATTTTTTTCTCTTCTCTTGGAATAGATGCAACCAGTAGTTGTATTGTCATGCTACTTCTGCAACAAACATTCTGTCTGTAATGTGACATGGAAGCAGAGCAGGTTTTTACCTGGAGCCAAACATCCTTATCACAGAGTAATTATCCAAATGTTCAATTGTCCCCTTCCTGTCCAAAAAACTGGTTTCCTGTTCAGATATACATGGATTATCTTCTCCTAACAACAAAACTTTGGAAACAGACACAAATCCATTAAAAACCTCATAAAAACAATGGGAATCCTTGTGCTTCCACAAGGCCTGGTACCAGAACGTTACTAGGTCGAATTTCCAGTTGACATTCTTGGATAGAGACAGTTCTGGAAACTTGCAACAATGTGCTATCGAAAAAAATAAGTAGGATGACATAAAATTTCTTTTCCCTTTTGAAGCTTGACAATTGGGAACATATTTCATGGGAAATTAACTTGCCCCAATAAAAAATGGCTTGTTCCTTGATTGTTAAATACAAAATATAAAGAGCCATCCAGGAAACAATTGTTGTGGACTCTTGTCTCGTTATTCTTGTAAACAACCACGCAATTTCGCAGAATGGATTTTTAAATGAACTAACCTGCAAGCTTGTGATATCTTCAGGAACTACAATTGGGTCTTCCAATAAATGGGGCAAGAGGTCCAACCCATTATTATTCTTTGCTAAGAACTATTTTCAATCTTATCCTTTGAAAGTCAATGTTGGCTCCGACAATCTTAACATCTGGCGGAAGACCTGAGGTGACAAAGAAACAAAAGAGTTGTCTCGCAGTGGAATAATTCTTTTGTCTGAAGTAAATTTATCGGCGCACCAAGAGACCAGCTCCTTACAGTCAAAAACTTCTGTGACGCAAATGTAGTATGTGGCTTGTTTTAACACTTTTCCATCCATAAAAAATCGCAATCTTGAGCCCGCCAGCCTTGGAGTCCGTCTTTCAATTTGTATATCGCGAAACTCCAAGTGTTGTTTAGAGGACATAGAACAATAGAAGTGAAATGTTGAGCTAACCATCGCGCAAGTCCGCCTGTCAATTTGTATATCACGGAACTATGGGTGCTACTTGTAGGACACAGAACAATAGAGGCCCAATTTATACAAAGGGGAAGCCCTCAGTCGAAACGCGTGAATCCACCAACCCGGGCAACAAGGCATTTTTGGAAAAAAATGATTTAAGTAACTAGAAAGATAAACTACAGGGGATAAAGGAGGGGGAAAATAGAAAGGTGGAGGGAAATTTTCGTAAGCGCAAATTGGTTTCAAACAAGCCCCATTCATGCAAAACCATCATTTTCTAGTAATTGTCAGCAAATGCTTTGTTGAAGATTATATTTTATTGCAACTTGTGGGTGTAAGTGTGTTCTTGATACATTCTTCCATGACTGTAACATATTAACTTAAGTATTAAACTTCTTGCATTATGGGTTGTTAGCATTAAAGATTAATAATTGCATGTCTAGAAACAAGAATGAAGATTTTGCTGCAACATTGTGATTTGGTATTGCTATGTTCTATCTGCATTGCGAATATAATTGAATGTTGGTTTGAAACTGTGTGTAATCCTTTTTTTCTTTGCTTAAAATCCTGGTGGATCGACACAATACATTGTCATATAATTTTTAGATGCTCCATCTTAGAAAAAATTACCTAAGCAAATACAATATCGAAGAACTACGAGACTACCGAACCATGCCAATGAGAAGAGGTGTTAAATCTAGAAAAGAAGCATCAACGAAGACTCCAAGGAATTTTTTTTTAATAGCAAATCCATTTAAAAAAAAAAAAGAACACTGAGTATTGTACATCTATCCTTAGAAATTGGACCCAGTTCTTTGGGCCAAAACATCGAACGTATCTGCCACAAACACGGGCATGTGATCCGCAACATGCAGGAGCCATCGAGATGCTCTTCAACATGCATACAAAACTGATTACCATGCCTTTTTTAGGAACTCCTTGCAGTTTTATCCTCGATGGATCATCCTATGGTAAAATTGATAGTTCTCAGAAGCATCCCGTGAGGAAGAAGACGAAAAACTTTGCAGGGCAAATGGAATAGCCCTTAACTGAAGTTAGGACACACCAAGAAAACCCCTCTCCACAGTTGAAAAACTTCAGGGACATAGGTTGCACGTGCAATATCAGAGGCCCAAATTAGCCCATTCTGGGTGGAAGGAGATGACTAGTAGAAATATGCTTTGCACCAATGGGAGTTCTAGTCCTCATTCTCGAAGATGTTAATTATATATTCAGAGAACAGGACAATAGTCCCGCAATTGAATATTTTTTTGGATTGAAATATATATCTGGGAGCATCAACATATCATTTCCTTAAAGTGAAAGTCTTCCACCCAAAATAGACTAATTTGGACCTCTGGAATTCCTACTTTGGAGCTGCAAAGTGACTATTGCGTTCAACGTCAGTTTCTTTTCTGAAACTCCTTCCTTTGGTGTTGTCAGGACCGCCATCACTGAGCCGGGAAGTTCCGCCCATTATGGTTGATTTCAATTTGGGCATAGGAGTGGGAGCAGTCTCTGCATTGCCATCATCCATTGTTGTATCATCGTGCATTAAATCATCTTGTTTTGGCTCGAAATCCATGGCATCAACCTCTGCACCAGCCATCAATGCAATTAGGCAGGTCCTTTGAGCATGTAGGGTTGCCTTGGAATTCTTTGGCTTGAAATATATCTCTTGGTGCACCAAGGGACCATCTCCTTTTTTCTCCTGGGTGGAGGGAGATGAGTAGTAAGAATATGCCTTGGAATACTGGAACCTATGGACATCATGACCAAATGTGTTTACTGTATCTGGACAAAACCGATGCCACAAGTTAACGAGAATTTTCGCTTGCTCCAGACGATGTTTGAAATGAAAATTGGGGAGGGGTAATATAACCCTTCGCAAATCCTGGTTTAATGCGTATCAATGGAATATCTCCTCAAGCCTTTCGTTGATCAATGAAAATCTCCAGGGTTCGTGCGTAATGAGCTGTTACCATTAAAGATCACTAATTTCATATTTAGAAAAAAGTGCGAAGGTGGCCGTGACGACGAAGAGAGATTAAGAATTAGAGATTTCTTAAAGGTGCCAACTAGCCGGTGCACGAAAGAGATTGCATCATGTTTGAAATGAATACTTGGAAAGGATAAGACTCTTCTACGCAAATCTTGGTTTAATTCGTAGTAATGACAAATCTTCTCCAGCCTTCCGGACATGAATGGAAATCTTAACGGTTCCTGCAGGATGAACTACTAGCATTAAAGCATAATAATTGTGTATCTGGAAATAATTATGAAGGTAGAGGTGATGGTGAAGAGAGACCAAGCATTGTACATTTCGTCCACCCGCCAACCCACAAATTAGATTCCAAGAAATGCCCAAGTATAGAAAGCAGTCAGGCGGGTTACAAAAAAAAGAGTAAGAAGATATACCCAGGAGATGTGAGGGGCCGATGGTCATATTGCATCTCAGTGACATATTTCGGCCGTCAATTTGTATATCACGGAATTTCGGGTGCTGTTTGTGCGTAGGGGAACAGTGGAAGCGCAATGTCGAGAGGGAAATTTGTATATTGTGGAACTTCGGGTGATGTATATAAAAAGCATGAGACATTCGGAAAAAGGACAAAGTTAACAGAAAGAGAAAGCATATGAGATTAAGGGGAATTTGTTTGCTAATTTGTAAATCGCGGAATTACGGGTGCTATTTGCAGGCGTTGGAACAATGGAAACGCAATGTTGAACCTGCCTATGCGGGAACCCACGATTCAAAAAGTTTGTTCAATATGAAACGAGGAAGTGATTGGTCGGTTGGTGATATAAAATTAACAATGGAAATCTGAAGACGTGAATCCACCAAATCCCGCACCTAGACATTTTCCGAAAAATGAGTAAGTAAAGAAAGGGAAAGCAGAGGGCAAAAGAGAAAGCGAATGGCAATTTTCAGAAGCGGGAATTGTTGTAAGAAAGCACCATTGATGGTCTTAACAGTAACTATGGAGTGCATTAAACATGTTAACATATTCTTCAATCAAGGAATAGATACAACGAGCGATGTTTATAGTTTCCGGGATCTGTTTGTGTAAGAGAAGCGTCGAAAAGTTACAATAAAATCAATTTTTGGATGTTTAAGTAAAGTTCGTATACTGTTAGCTTCACCGCAAGTATAACAATGACAAATTTGAATTTTAATGTCCTCTCATTCATATGATTGTTCAATTAGGATTCGCATAGTATATATTCTTTTATTTCAATTTGTTTGCTAATTTGTAGATCGCGGAAGTCCAGGTGCTGTTTGCAGGCGACGGAATAATGGAAATGCAATATTGAACATGCCTATCTCGTAACTCGCCTATTCGGAAAAAACGAGCCAAAAATTTTGTACAATATGAAACGGGGAATCAGTCGGTCGGGCTGGCGATATAAAAGTAAGTGAAATCTGAAGACATGAATCCGCCAACTTCCACACATAGAAATTTTCTGAAAAATGAATAATACATACTAAATATGTACTTCTATAAAGTATGGACATGGGATTTTATAGAGCATGTACGAATTCCGCATTCCATACTTAGCCACTTTTTGGATCGCGTGTTCTTGGGCTAGTGGGCTCAAAATTGGGCCTCTATTGTTCCATGCCCTACAAATAGCACCTAGAATTCCATGATATGCAAATTGACAAGCGGACTTGCAAGATGGCTGGCTCAACATTGCACTTCTATTGTTTCGTGTCCTCCAAACAACACTTGGATTTCTGCGATATACAAATTGATAGATGGACTCCAGGGCCGACGGGCTCAAGATTGTGATTGTTTACGGATGGTGATCCCTATCAACTACCTAACATTATCTAAAAACATTATTTTCATTACTAAATTATTAATATTAAATATTGATATTGTACAATTTAATTAGACAAAAAAGTTTGTACAATATGAAACGAGGAAGCGGTCGGTCGGGCTGGTGATATAAAAGTAAGTGAAATTTGAAGACGTGAATCAACCAACTTCCGCACCTAGAAATTTTCCGAAAAACGAGTAATACATACTAAATATGTACTTTTATAAAGTATGGACATGCGATTTTATAGAACATGTATGGATCCCGCATTCCATACTTAGCCACTTTTTGGATTGCGGGTTCTCGGGCTGGCGAGCTCAAAATTGGGCCTCTATTGTTATGTGTCTTACAAATAGCACCCAAAGTTCCGCGATATATAAATTGACAGGCAGACTTGCGGGCTGGCTGGCTCAACATTGCACTTCTATTGTTCCATGTCCTCCAAACAACACTCAGAGTTCCGCAGTATACAAATTAACAGATAGGCTCCAGGGCTGGCGGGCTCAAGATTGAGATTGTTTACGGATGGTGATCCCTATCAACTATTTAACATTATTTTCAATACTAAATTATTAATATTAAATATTGATATTGTACAATTTAATTACATAAAATTATTAAAGGAAGTTAAATATCTTATTTAAAAGAAAAACCCACGTATCCAGAAACTCACGATCCAAAAAGTTTGTACAATATGAAAAGGGGAAGCGGTTGGTGTTATAACCCTAAATTGCACCACACATGCTTACCTAGCATCAGGCCAACTCATATCCCTTCTTTACCAAAACTCTGCTGAACAACTCTTTGAAAATCCTCTTGTGTAAAGGCCCACACACCCTAACCCATTACTGCACGCGTGTACACGCTGACTGACTCACAACAACCCGCGTGTACCTACAAAAGCATGAAAAAAGGAAAGTTGCCGACGGAACAAAAAGCTATGGGTGAGTTAACTGAAACTCCTGACCATGCATGGCCAAGGGTTCGTCCAAAAACCTAGCTCCTTCTAGCCTATAAAAGAAGGGGTAGGGGTACCATTTGGAAGAGGAAAAAATATAGCAAAGAAACTCTGCCCATTTACGTATTCCATTGTCCCAACCCTTTAGCCTTTCCTTATGCCAAAGGAGATTTAATGCAAAGCAGTTGAAGGAAAGAAGAAGAGGAGCCTAGGATCAGGTTCAAGGAGCGGTGGCCGGTCTCAACTTTTGTAAGTTGACTCACTTTAAGTAATAAAGATAATGCTTTTCCCGTCCCAATTCATGAACTGTCTATGGTTTTATTAGTTTATGTTTGATTTCTAACCCTTGAGTATAGAAGTAGCATGCATGCATAGTTGTTGTTTGTCTTGAGTGCAAGTCATCTTTGGAAGGAGCATTGCGAACAAGT
>JASDQU010412689.1:0-10424 GCA_032191745.1 Picea mariana
CTGCGGAAATTTCTCTTTATAAGGTTTTTACATAGGAAAATGCAACTTCTTTTCTCAGGAAAAGTTCTTCTTCCTTCTCTCTTCAGGAACTCAGGCCACTGTGACCCCTCTAAAGGCAATAGATAGGTTTACATCATTAACGATCATAGGGATGACGAAAATAATGTGTAACAATCTTCATAAAATTATTTGTGGAAAACGAAGATTATATATCCCTTTATGACCAACTTTATCATTTTAAAAGAGGGACAAATGAGGGAATTAATGAATTTAATGGTAGGTTTAATACCCTTGTGAATAGTTTCCCTCAAGAATTCAAACCAAAGATACCATCTACCATTGTCATATGGTAACCATGAACAACCCATATGGTTTTCTATTAGGAGAAAATTTCCCTTTTACTCTGACCAGAGCCCAAGAAAGGGTGTGTGAAATCGAATAACACCTAATTTATTCTTATGCTAAAAACATGGATTGCCCCAAAGAAACTGCACAAATAGATGAAGCTATTAACTTCGTTCAAACTGTGCCTCTGTCTGAGACTTTCAATTTCACAAATTCGTATTTACATATGGAGGAAAGAAGGGTTGCCACTAATTCTATTGATCTTCTGATGAATTTTATAAAAAATGAAAAGGCCTAAATCTAGCTCCAAAAAGTTCATCATATCCCACCAAAGGAACTTTATCTATTATGAAGGAAAGGATGAACTTTGAAAAAACCATAGAAGCTAGCTAATCTAGAAGGGAAATGTTACAATGTGTCAAGGAGGTTTCCTCCGAGTTCCATACATGGGAGAAATTAATTTCTTTTAATTTCATTCAAGGAGAGGTCATCGCAAATGACATAGTTCTTGAATATTTACAAAGGAAGAAGGATCTCTTAATAATCATCCTGATAGGGAAATATGATGGAAAATTTTGAAATCACCCACCTTTACTTATCACATTGGTGATAAAAATTTTATGTCTCCACAATTGTATTATGAGCTCTGTTTCCTTGGAAAATGTTATGATAGTGAAATTCATGAAAAAAATTGAGTTGAAGATTACGTAACCTTATGAGAATACATGTAGTATTGACTCAAGGGTTATCCCAGTCCATGGAATTATTAATGATTTGGAAGTAAGTTTGGAGCAATTTCAAAACATATCTTTTCATATGGATGTATCAATTATCAACGTACTTGACTCATGGGGATTATTTTTATCAAAATATTGAGTCACCATATTGGGAGGAAGTGTTCACACATATTTTTCTTATGTCACCATTCCCACCCATTTGGTGATTTAATTGTCTTGCATCCTAAATATTCTATTACGAAACAAATCAGAGACCAAAATAGCGTATCAGATTAGGTATTTATTGTGGATGAAGGAATTGATAGTACTAATCTCTTGTCAGAATTTGATGGGATGCATTCAAGTTCAATCAAGTGTCGGAATGGTTTTGATATCACCTGATAAATACACTACCTTCTTCTCATACATGAATTTGATTCCACCAACAAAATTGTTGAGTATGAGGCTCTCATCCTAGGACTAAATGTATCCATTGATATGAATATTAAATTCTTGCACGTAAGGGAATATTTGAATTTGATCATTTCTCAAGTCAAGAAGGATTTTTTTTCCAAACAAATAAGGTTGAAACAATATTGAAATTTTTTCTGGGATGCGATAAAAAACTTTGATGAATTTTCAATTGAATTTGTTCCTAGAGAAAGGAATTACATACCAGATGCCCTGGACATATCCACTTCCACTTTGCAACCTTGCAAAGAGATTTCACCTTACAGAGAGGAGTTCAAATTTAGGCCCTCAATACATGAAAATTTATAGCACTGGTAAGTATTTGATGATGAAATCCAGATTCTACGTTTCCTCCAGAACAAGGGAAAATTTTCAGAAAATCAAATAAACCTACTAGCTAAGGAAATTGATATTAAATTTATATGCTTTCTTGATGATTCTTTGTCGAAAGGGATCGTCCCTATGGAACGAATTTTCGATCGAAATGTCATGTACAAAGGGATACTAACAAATGGCTAAAATGATGAAGTGATGGAGCTTAATATTGGCATTGATGCATCCCCTAGGATAGTTAAGCTTGGAAAAGGGATTACCCGTGATAAAAGGAAGGAATTAATGGCCCTCATAAAATAATTGAAAGACCTGTTTTCTTGGTCATATGGAGACCTGCAAGATTACGGAGAAGATGTCATACGACATGCCATTCTCCACAAATAAGGTGAAAAACCATTTAGGCAGAAACTGAGGCAAATCAAGCCGAAGATCGTACCTCGGGTCCAGAAAGAATTGCAGAAGATAGTAGAAGAAGGGATAATTTAACCTATCAGGTATTCATCTTGGATTTCCAACCCCATAATTGTTCTAAAAAAGACTAACAACATCATATTATGCATTTATTTTAGAAACTTAAATTAAGCATCACTTAAGGATAATTACCCATTAACAAACATGGAGCATCTATTGTAAAGGGTCACCGAAGTAGTGATGATGTCCATGCTTAATGGGTTTTAGGATACAGCCAAGTGTTGGTGAAGAAAGATGTTCAACTTAAAATTACTTTCACAACTCCATTGGGAAACTATAAGTTTTTAAGGATGCATTTCGGATTGACCAATCTTGGGTCCACTATTCAATGTGCTATAGATTACACTTTCATGGATTTGAGTGGAAATATTATACAAATATACCAGGATGATTTGACAACCATATCCAAGAAAATAAATCAATATATTCAACACTTACAAATAATCTTCGAAAGATGTAGGGAGTATGGTATTTCTCTCAATCCCAAGAAATCAGGTTTTGGTGTGGATAAAGGAAAGTTGTTGGGGCATATCATCTCCAAAGATGGAATCTTAGTTTATCCTTCCAGGATCGAAGAAATTAGGAAAATTATCCCCCCTAAAGACAAAAAATCTTTGTAGTATTTGTTTGGCAATATCAATTTAATAAGAATATTTATCTTGAATTCCAATGAAATCGTTAAACCCTTGAACAATTTACCAAAAAGGGATGTTCCTTTCGAATGGGATGGAAATGGTAAGAAGGAATTTGAACATATTAAAGAAGCAATAACAGTCTCACTTGTTGTAGTGAGCCCAAAAATCACTAAAGACTTTATCATTTTTTCCTTTTCCTCAAAGGATACCATTGTAGGAGTCCTTTTACAGACAAATGGTGAGGGAGGTGAAGAAATAATTTCTTTCATGAACAAGGTGTTGAGGGACTCATAAATGAACTATAAAATTACTAAGAAACATGTGTATTCCCTCATTAAATCCATAAAGTACGTTGGGACATACATTGGGTATAACAAGATTAAAGCTTTCGTTCCTTACCCATAAGTGAAGAATGTTTTGTCCCAACAAGATTGTCTTGGTTCAAGGAGAATATGGGTGTTGTAGATACAAGAGTGCGACCTAGAAATAAAACCAACCAATATAGTCAAAGTCCAAGGATTGGATAAGATATTGGAAGAAAATAATGAAGAGGATATCGATATGGGAGAAAAGGAGCATATTAATGTGGTCCTAAGCGAACTTGAGGAAGATGAATGGTATTCATACATCATTTATTATTTGAAGAATATTAGATACCCTAATCACTTAATGGATCATAAGAGAAGACATGTAAGGCTCAAAGCCATGAAGTATTGCTTGACACAAGATGGTCTTGGATGGAGAAATCCAGATGGAGTAATTCTTACATGTGTGAATAAAGAGGAAGCATATAAGTTGATTTTGGAGCTTCAATCATGATACTTTGGGGGCACTATTCTTTGTACATTGTAATACCCTTGTTTCCCCCAAATTGGAAATATAATTATATTATTGCTATAATACTATGGACATATATGTTATGTGTGGATTTTGGGAAATGATGAATCTTTATTAAAGAAGGTAATGTGAAATATTTATGTTATTAAATAAAATGAAAATTGTTGAATAACTGTTGAAGGTGTTTCCTATATAGATTATGATGTCATGAGAGGGAATGGTGAGGGGAACCATGACTTGTTGAGATGACCCCTTTCAGGAAGTACTCTGCTGAAATAAAAATGTTCAAACCCATAACTTTCCTATGACTTACTCAATGCAGTTGATACCGAAAATGATATCTAATATGTTGCATTGTGGAATCCCCTCTATGCTTAAATAATAAGAGTGAAGGGAGCTCTAAATGGATAGCTCATAAGGCACAATACCTGCTAATGTTTTTCAAATGGGGTAGCAAGATAAGTGGGCTTGATTATGGGGAAAATCCATAGTTAACTGCGCTTGAGCCAGAGGCGTCTTGGGATGGGTGATCACCTAGGAAGTCATGGTTACCGAGTGCAAGCCCCATAAGTGATGATTGATGCTATGCAATTCATTTTGTTGGTTTAAATCCCACTTCTTCACCTCTGTGAGCATCACCCGATGCAATGAGTGCTAAGTGGACTATTCAAATCATGAGAATTGTGGCCAGTTGCAACTAATACTCATGCATATGGGTCATATATTAATGACCTACTCTACACAGTTAATCCCTAAAATGATATCTAATATGTTGCACTACGGAAGCCCCTCTATGATTAAAATTTTTTTTTTTTTTCCAGTAAAGCTGGTGGTTGGTTGTGTTAGGTAGCTAGAGAGGTAGTGGAGGTCATCAATGTAAGGTGGACTAGGTCCACTATATTATTAAAGAAGACCCACTATGGTAGTTAGATATAATAAATGTAAGAGAAATTCTTAGAAAGTTCTGCTTCTAGAAGATTCCTCCTCTAGAATGTTCTTAGGTGATGGTAGCACTATATAGTGGGTTCAAGAAATGTAATGGGATATGAAGTGAAGTATTGTATTTGGAGCAGTATCTCAATAGGAGGATGCCCCCTCGAAGAGGCAAGTGAACATGAGAGGATTCCTTCCATAATAGGATGCATTGTATGGTGTTTCCCTATCCTAAGGGTTTGATATAATAAAGTGGTGGCTTTCTATATTGTTTTATATATATTGTGTGGTAATTGTATTCAGATATCTTTGGTACTATTATAGTATTTTGTATTCAGGTCTTTGGTACTTAAAAATTGGTATCGGAGCTCTCCTACAAGAAATATATCTTATGGAAAACGTTAAGATGAATATAATCAAGAAGTATATGCTTGGTATGATTTTGATGCTTGGTATATGGATAGTTCTCATTTTTGGGATGAAAACCACTTCCATATTTTATTTGATGACTCTACTCCACCTTTTGTAGAGAACATCAATGTGACAAATCGGGAGCCAATTATGATTACTAGTGTCCATCCTGCATACTCTACAGTGGTATTATTCCTTCCAGATTCAACTATGACCCTTTCCTACTATGTAGTAGCCTCATAACCAATTGGAATCGAGAAGCCACTAGTAACATTATTAAGGTGCAAGAACATGTATGAGATATACATACCTCTTTTATCTAGAGATGTTGTTGGAGTTAATGTGTCAGGTTGTGTATAATCCTTTCTAGATGTCGGCTGATGAGGATCATTCTTCAGACACCCAACTTCATGACAAAACACACAACAAAAAAAGAGTCTCCAACGCTCTAATTCTTGTTGGAATTTCCAATTTCTTCATTTTGTATCCATATCCAATTTTTATAATAGACATTCTATAAGGTTTAATTCGACCAAAATACGCCCAACCATGCGATCTTCCTTCTCCATACATAGATACTCCAAAGCAACAAATCAACCAATGGTATTTCCTATGCCCTCCAATATCTTGCTATTCCAAATCTCAATGGGTAAACCAGGCAACAATACCCATATCTTTTGAATGAATGTAGGTTCCTTTGTGGTTCAAAGCCCAACATCCACCTCTTGAGACATAAACCTGATGGGCCCCATAAATATTCATTTTCCAACAAAAGGGTTGCATATTCTTTAGATTGCATGAGAAAACATACCCAGCCACATACAAGAAGATGAAAGGATGACAAGTACCCCAACATAGGCTTCTAATGCTCACCCAACCATAGTTTCAAAGAGAAACCTTTAACAATATTGCCTATAAAATCTCCCAACCACTGCCATGGTCATCAAACCTTTTGAGTGCTCAACATAAAATGTTCTAATTCTTCTTTGATGTGGCACTTATACTCTTTTTTTCATTGGGTCAGAGTGAACTTGTACAAACTTAAAACAATGTTTAATTGTGACTTTAGGTTAGGACCAACCTAAAAATAACTTAAAGTTGTTTCTATTAATTAATTTTTCTTTCATTTGGCTCCCCTCCTACTAGGGATGACCTCATATGACCTGATGAGAATCATTCTTCAGACACCCAAATTCATGACAAAACACACAACAAAAAAAGAGTCTCCAACACTCTAATTTTTGTTGGAATTTCCAATTTCTTCATTTTGTATCCATATCCAATTTTTATAATAGACCTTCTATAAGGTTTAATTCAACCAAAATACGCCCAAGCATGCGATTTTCCTTGTCCATACATTGATCCTCCAAAGCAACAAATCAACCAATGGTATTTTCTATGCCCTCCAATATCTTTCTATTCCAAATCTCAATGGGTAAACCAGGCAACAATACCCATATCTTTTGAATGAATGTAGGTTCCCTTTGTGGGTCAAAGCCCAACATCCACCTCTTGAGACATAAACCTGATGGGCCCCATAACTATTCATTTCCCAACAAAAGGGTTGCATATTCTTTATATTGCACAAGAAAACATACCCAACCACATACAAGAAGATGAAAGGATGGCAAGTACCCCAACATAGGCTTCTAATGCTCACCCAACCACAGTTTCAAAGAGACACCTTTAACAATATTGCCTATAAAATCTCCCAACCACTTCCATGGTCATCAAACCTTTTGAGTGCTCAACATAAAATGTTCTAATTCTTCTTTGATGTGGCACTTATACTCTTTTTTTCATTGGGTTAGGGTGAACCTGTACAAACTTAAAACAATGTTTAATTGTGACTTTAGGTTAGGAACAACCTAAAAATAACTTAAATTTGTTTCTATTAATTAAATTTTATTTCATTTGGATCCCCTCCTACTAGGGATGACCTCATATGAACTGATGAGAATCATTCTTTAGACACCCAACTTCATGACAAAACACACAACAAAAAAAGAGTCTCCAACACTCTAATTTTTGTTGGAATTTCCAATTTCTCCATTCTATATTCTTATCCAATTTTTATAATAGACCTTCTATATGGTCTAATTTGACCAAAATACGCCCAACCATGCGATCTTCCTTCTCCATACATTGATCCTCCAAAGCAACAAATCAAGCAATGGTATTTCCTATGCCCTCCAATATCTTGTTATTCCAAAGCTCAATGGATAAACCAAGAAACAATTCCCACTTCTTGAATGAATGTAGGTTCCCTTTGTGGGTCAAAGCCCAACATCCACCTCTTAAGACATAATCCTGATGGGTCCCATAACTAGTAATTTTCCAACAAAAGGGTCTCATATGCTTTAGATTGCACGAGAAAACATACCCAACCACATACAAGAAGATGAAAGGATGACAAGTACCCCAACATAGGCTTCTAATGCTCACCCAACCATAGTTTCAAAGAGACACCTTTAACAATCTTTCCTATAAAATCTCCCAACCACTGCCATGGTCATCAAACCTTTTGAGTGTCAACATAAAATGTTCTAATTCTTCTTTTAAGTGGCACTTATACTCTTTTTTTCATTGGGTTAGGGTGAACCTGTACAAACTTAAAACAATGTTTAATTGTGAATTTAGGTTAGGACCAATCTAAAAATAACTTAAAGTTGTTTCTATTAATTAAATTTTCTTTCATTTGGATCCCCTCCTACTAGGGATGACCTCATATGACCTGACGATAATCATTCTTCAGACACCCAACTTCATGACAAAACACACAACAAAAAAAGAGTCTCCAACACTCTAATTTTTGTTGGAATTTCCAATTTCTCCATTCTGTATCCATATCCAATTTTTATAATAGACCTTCTATAAGGTCTAATTCGACCAAAATTTGCCCAACCATGTGATCTTCCTTATCCATATATCGATTCTTCAAATCAACAAATCAACCAATGGTATTTCCTATGCCCTCCAATATATTACTATTCCAAATCTCAATGGGTAAACCAGGAAACAATTCCCACTTCTTGAATGAATGTAGGTTCCCTTTGTGGGTCAAAGCCCAACATCCACCTCTTGATACATAAACCTGATGGGCCCCATAAATAGTCATTTTCCAACAAAAGGGTTGCATATTCTTTATATTGCACGAGAAAACATACCCAACCACATACAAGAACATGAAAGGATGACAAGTACCCCAACATAGGCTTCTAATGCTCACCCAACCACAGTTTCAAAGAGACACCTTTAACAATCTTGCCTATAAAATCTCCCAACCACTGCCATGGTCATCAAACCTTTTGAGTTCTAAACATAAAATGTTCTAATTCTTCTTTGATGTGGCACTTATACTCTTTTTCTCATTGGGTTAGGGTGAACATGTACAAACTTAAAACAATGTTTAATTGTGAATTTAGGTTAGGACCAACCTAAAAATAACTTAAATTTGTTTCTATTAATTAAATTTTCTTTCATTTGGATCCCCTCCTACTAGGGATGACCTCATCATCATCAAATATAAAATCAAAATTTGTCCTTCCAAGTGAATTTCACCTTCTTTTTGCTTCATTAGCCATCCATTAAGGTCATTTATTTCCTTCTTTTGTAGCCACAATGCCAATGAAGCATATGTTATGCCTCCAGGGGACCTTGTTTGACCATAGAGATACTTTCTAATGCCAAATGGCACAATTTCAAGAAATATGTTCCTCTATTAGCTCCTTTTTTTTCACATGCTTTACTCTGAACTTTCTCCATTGTAGGTATTTTTTTGTATTTTTGGTTTTTTCTTACCGTATGTCATGCTTTAGCCACCTATTGAAGTGTGGCATTCATATTCTACATAGTGCTTCATTTAGCCATGGGTTTCAGACCTTGGTTTCAATCTTTGGAACAAGTCTCTTCATCAATGATGCAACAAAAATGTAATGAAATCCATGTATCCATGCCTCAAATGTGCCAAGTCTAACAAAATGGAATCTCTTGGTGAAATTTTTCTCTAGAACATCTTGCAACAGGCCAACCATATTTCTCCACACCTTGGACGATGAATAGTTCTATGGAAAGATGGAATAAAGTGCATAGCCTCCACAACTCGTAACTTCCATTTAAGTCTAAGGATGTTTTGTTGTGCTCATATGACACCCACATTTTTAGGGGGTATTAACTATCTCCACCTGGGCATTGCACTCCCTTGTGGGGTGCGAGAGAACTCTAGAATCTCTATTGTACCTGGAAGGTGAATCAACAGGTTGGCTACCCATTGGGTTAGGGTGAACCTATACAAACTTAAAACAATGTTTAATTGTGACTTTAGGTTAGGACCAACCTAAAAATAACTTAAAGTTGTTTCTATTAATTAAATTTTCTTTCATTTGGATCCCCTCCTACTAGGGATGACCTCATCATCATCAAATATAACATCAAAATTTGTACGTCTAAGAGAATTTGACCTTCTTTTTTCTTAATTAGTCATCCATTAAGGTCATTTATTTCCTTCTTTTGTAGCCACAATGTCAATGAAACATGTGTTATGCCTCCAATGGACCTTGTTTGACCATAGAGATACTTTCTAATGCCCAAATCATTTGGTAGAAGTGGGGCTTGTTGCAGGGATGGAGGTGACTAGGGGTTGTTCCCCTACTACATGATGCTCTGACAACTCTTTAGATAAGACGATGGGTTGATCATCACTCTGAAGGTATTTCTTTTCTACAACATCGACCAATAATTTATTTCCATATACCTTTCAACCAACTTATTGAAAAGCATATCCATGGGATTATTTGATAGCCTTGCAAAGTGTCATCAAGTTTCTTCCTTCTTTCCATGCAATGTTGAAGAAAAAAATACTCATCGTAGATTTCTTCAAGAGCCTACTCACAATCTCAAAATCATGTAAATTTCTTTGATGAAACTTGAAATTGAAGACACAACCCTTGGACAATATTTACAAAACAATTAATGTGTTTCAATTCCTCTCAGTGTATAAACGAACAATTTTATCATAATATCCTTATGAATAATGTTTAGGTCTGCCATAAAATCCCTAGTCGTGACCTCCATTTGTATTGTCAGTATCTAAGATGGAGGTCCTAAGGTGCTAAGTATGTAATGGTGGGGTCAATTTTTAAGATGATGGGGAGGTAGGGTTTAAGGGAATGTGTTTCACCTTATTTTTTATACTAAATGCAAAAAAAATTCATCATAACATCTTCATGAATGATGCCCATGCAGCCAAATGCACGTGGAATATGTGTCACTT
>JASDQU010412691.1:0-10424 GCA_032191745.1 Picea mariana
CAGGCTACATCATTATCGATCCGGCAGGTAACAAGACATTAATGGATTGTAGACTAGAATTTGAATGTACTAATAATACTACAGAATATGAGGCTTTACTGTAAGGTCTCAGAAAAACTCTAGATATGAACATTCAAAACCTGGTTGTATTTGGTGACTCTGAAATAGTGGTTAGACAGGTTAGAGATTCTATACACTGTCATTCCTCGCATCTCAAAAGTTACCAGTCTGAGGTATGGACTTTAATGAATAAATTTTTTTCTTTCAATATAAATTCCATTCCTAGATTAAATAATGCTGAAGCAGATCTACTAGCTAATGTAGCCTCTAAACTTCTTCCTGCAGAAGGCTTGTCCCCGGACACATTCTCTGTAGAGCTATTGTTTCAACCATCTGTTCCTGACAATATCACAAACTGGAGAGTATTTGACGATGATCAATAGATCATTAACTTTCTGCACATGGAAGAGACCTTTCAAGGCACGGTGATAGATGAACACATGCATGACGACAATTTGCACGATTTTACAGTAATACCTGATCCAAAATATCCTGAAGCTCTATCGGACATGGTAAATTCCATGCCAAAATCCATAGTTAGATTAGAGAAGTTTTATGATTTTGAAGATAAATTTAAAAAGACGGTCAATTGTAAAACTAATAGTTCCTCTTTGTCTCATGAAAAAGTCAATTTAGGAACTAGTGAAAATCCTCAGTGCATTAACTTAGGCTTGGGATGTTCTAGAAAAGAAAAAGCTTATTTTGTTAAATTATTTAAAGAATTTAAGGATGTCTTTGCATGGACATACGATGATCTTAAAACATTCGATCCTAATATCATACAGCATGTCATCCCGATGAATCCCCAAACCTTACCCTTCCAACAAAAAATGAGGAAGATGCACCCTAAACTAGAACCAACCATTCAAAAAGAATTGAATAAACTCCTAAGTGCTAAAATAATTTTTCCTATTAGGCACACTCAATGGGTGTCCAACCTTGTCCTAGTTCGGAAGAAAAACGGGGAGATCCGACTTTGTGTTGATTTTCGAAACCTCAATAGAGCATCTGNAGATCCTACAACAGGTATCTGGTTCCGAGAGGCTATCTTTATTGGATGGTTTTTCTGGATACAACCAAGTCCTGATGTCTCTGCCAGACCAACTCAAAACTATCTTCCGTACTCCGTGGGGCACTTATGCTTATCGCAAAATGCCCTTTGGATTAATTAATGTTGGTTCTACCTTTCAAAGAGAAATGGACATTTCTTTTTGAGGCTTAATCAATCACTCCATCGTAGTTTAATTAGATGATGTGACTGTCTATTCTAAAAACAAAGACGATCATATAGCTCACTTACAAGTTGTTCTGCTATGATGTCGTAAATACAGCATCTCCTTAAATCCCAAAAAGTCCATCTTTGCAGTAGAACAGGGTAAACTCCTCGGATTCATTGTGTCTAGTGATGGGATAATTATTGACCCCGAGAGGACTCAAGTCATCGCTAAACTTCCCCCTCTTACATCCAAAAAATCCATGCAGTCTTTCTTAAGCCAGATTAACTTTGTGAGAAGATTCATCCCTAGTTTCTCCGAAATGGTCAGGCCTCTACAGAACTTGATTAAGAAAGACACCCAATATCACTGGGGACCCATAGAAAATCAAGCTTTTAATGCCATAAAGAAGGCCATAATAGACACTCCATCTCTCATG
Source organism: Picea mariana (assembly GCA_032191745.1). NCBI lineage: Eukaryota > Viridiplantae > Streptophyta > Pinopsida > Pinales > Pinaceae > Picea > Picea mariana. The sequence continues at coordinate 1,714 of JASDQU010412691.1, forward strand.
ATCCTTGACTTTTCTCAAGATTTTACACTCTATACTTTTGCCTCTAACCGTTCCTATGTTGTAGTCCTAACTCAGAAGAATTCTGAGAACAACGAAGTACCCATTGACTTTATGAGCTCTCCTTTCAAAGGTGATAAACTTAACTACCCAATGGTTGATCGGCAAGCCTACGCTATTTTCAAAGCAGTTAAGCATTTCCGGTCCTATCTTTTGAAGTCAAGGACGAAAGTCATTGTCCCCTACCCTACCATAAGGAACTTGTTAGTACAAAAGGAGTTAGGAGAGAAGAGAGCTAACTGGGTCACCTCTTTGAAAGAGTATGACTTAGAGATCACCCCAACCCAAATCATGAGAGGCCAAGGGTTGTGTAAGTTGGTTGTTGATTCGGAAACAAGACAACAAGAAGATAGTGATACGTCAAACCTAGGACAAAGCGATCAAAGATTGATTGGTTGCACACAAAACCTCGTTATTCCTTGGTACGACGATATTAGATTCTGTCTTGAACATGGGTCAGCACCCCATCACCTTGACCCCGCCAAGAGAATAGCGTTAAGACTAAAGTCTGCCTCCTTTCATCTAGTTAACGGTGTACTGTTTCGTCAGAATTTTGATGGCGTACTGATGCGCTGTCTCGAGAAAGACAAAGTAGAAAAAGTCTTTCTTGAGTTGCATGCAAGAGAAGATGGTGGTCACTTCGGTGGTGAAACCATTGCTCATAAAGTTTTAAGAGCCGGTTATTACTGGCCCACTCTTTTTAGGGACGCCCATGCCTTGTGTCGTAAATGTATCATCTGTCAGAAAGCATCAGGGCGATTACAAAAACCATCCTTTCCCTTGCAACCTGTTTCAGTAGATTCTCCTTTCCAACAATGGGGCCTTGATATCATTGGTCCTATTAACCCTCCGTCCTCACAACAACACAAGTATATTGTGATAGCCACAGATTAATTTACTCGATGGTCTGAAGCTGCTGCGTTAAGAACTGTCAACACCAGTCAGGTAATCGCTTTTATAAACTTGAATATTATCACTCATTTCAGTATCCCTGACTGCCTATTCTTTGACAATGCTTCATACTTTTCTTCTCTTGAGATGAGTGAGTTTGCTTTGGAAAAAGGAATAAAGATGAAATATTCTGCTAGTTACTACCCCCAGGGAAACAAATTAGTAGAATCAAAAAACAAGAACTTGATCAAAATTATCAAGAGAACTGTGGTTAAAAATCACAAGAACTGGCACAATGCACTGCTGAACGCACTGTGGGCTGACAGGGTAACGCCCAAAGCCACTATCGGTAACTCCCCCTTTTTTCTCGTTTATGGCAAAGAAACAATTCTGCCACCTCACATTCTTCTTCCTTCGCTTCAGTTGTCACAAAAAGTCCAAGAAGAAGATTGTCCCCCTTTAGAAAACTGAATTAACACTTTGATGAAGTTAGAAGAAGTAAGAGCCCAAGCTAAGCGTAAATTAGATCAACATCAACAATTGATTAAAAGTTGGTTCGATTCTAATTCTGCTTCTGATAGGAATTTTGAAATAGGCGATCTTGTCTTAAAATGGGATAAACCACACGAAGGAAAGGGTGAGCACACCAAATTTCAAAACTTATGGCTTGAACCATTTTTAATTGCTGAAAAGTTGGGTCCTAGTTCCTTTCGATTGCAGAATCTTGAAGGGAAGCTTGACACCTATCCAGTGAATGGACAAGCCCTGAAAAGATACTTTGCTTGATAACTACCCTTGTATATTATGTAAATATTTCATTTTGTTTGCTTTTTCATTTGTTTTTGTTTTTTATTTTGATTTGAATTTATCAGTTTGTGTTTTTCCCAAAAATATACATACCTGTACACTGAGCTATTTAGACAAAGACGATAGAAAATTTCTTCGCAGAAATAACTTCTAAAAAATTTGTACAAACATCAATGATATATTGCTGAAATTAATATCTGTGTTGGAAAATTTTGTTGTTTGAAAGAAGTTTACTGATTTCAATCTCTGAGCAAATCTTTCCATGATCATCTATTATCTTTTTACATTGTCCCTTTTCCATAAAGGAATGACTCAAAAGATGTCTCTCTGTCGTAGGAAGTTGTTTTTTAAAATAAAACATCTTTGGAGCTAAATAAAGGACAGTGCTAAAAAAAAAAAAATTCTGATGAGGTCAAAAAATATGTTAAAAATATCAATATTTTCAGCGTCACCCCGCTCGGTTATATATCTATAAAAGAAAAACAAAATAAATTATGAATAAGAGCTGTGGGAAGTTCTTGTAAACCCACCGGGATACTGAACAGGTCTGCTGGCAGTGGGTAAATGCATGCATGGTGCCAAGACAACTTCGCCGGGGTACTGAACAGGCCCGCTGGCAGCAAAGCAATGTCAGGTAGATAAAAATTTGCAAAAAGAAAAGAAACCTCTTTAATGTCCTTTATTCTGATCCAGAACTTCTTGACAGGATATAGATGTCAGAGCGGGTTAAATGGCAACCTTGTCGAGGCTATGGACGCCAGCTGGCAGCAGTGGCTATGCCAACAGTATTGAGGATTTTATCTTTAATATCGTGACTTGTTGATCTTAAGACTGTTATTGGTTTTCATCTTTTGAAACATTGCTGGAAAAGATGGTTAATGATGATGTTTGTACGATTTTCTGGTTGTTATCTTTAAGTTGAAATTATCTTCCCTGTCCTAATCTGAATTTGTTTCTTTTGACAGAGATAACTGCTTCTACCAGTGTGTCACCATTTTTGGTAGCCAATTCACTTTTTTCTATGATCCTATAAGCTGCCTACACCTATGTCTTGCGAACATCAAGTTTTCGTCGCATTTTTTCTTAATAGACGACATTTTCATTTCTTGCGACATTTGCACTTTTGTCTTCGTTAAGTTTTCACGACTGTAAGCATGAAAACTTCTCCTTTCGAAGTTGTTTTTCGACCATTATCTGAACTATGTATATTTCTATTGCGCTTACCTTTCATTGATCATTATATGACTGGTTATATCCTTTGATCGGTTCTCTTACTTCGATTGATTGCATAACTTGGTTTTATTGAAGGCATTTATCATTTGGATTTGCACTTTATATAACTTGCCTGATCATTGATTCTATGAAATGCATAGGGGTTTGATTAAATTTCTTTATATATATATGATGTAATCCCTATGTTAATCTTTTCATAACTTATTGGTTTGTCAACAAATATGAATATCATTTGGCACCTTGGTGAAAATTTGTTTACATCAGCGCATAGTTGATTTTGGTGTTGATTTGTATGTCAGGTGTTTAAAACACTATGGCATAGTGTTGGCGCGTATTGGTATACACATTTCATTTCATTGGTTGTATGCATGATTTAATGGTTGAACTATTATTATGGAGTAAATAGCTATGAAGTTTGGCAGTTGTACTTGGATAATGAGTATTATGCATGGCAGACTCTGCCACCTTCGCATGCTCACATTAATGCTTACCCCTTTTGCTCGTTCATTGCTGTTGGTTCGGGAAGCTATGCCCCTGTATGCGTTGGTGAATTCAAACCCTTCCCTTACCATGCATTCAGCTCCATGGCCCAGTTGTGTGAGTTGAACCCAATGGCAACGAGGCCCTGTTGATGTTTGATAATGCCCACCAATATTTGGCAAACAGTGGGTGGCTTACCTTCGTGAAACGTTTTGAGGGTTTTAACCTTTGCGTAGATCGACAATTTTCCATGAACTTCGATGGCTGTCGAGCCAAGGTAGGCGATGTACAGTTAGAAATTGATGAACGGTTCATCAGCTCGGCTATGGGGTTATCTATTTCTGGACAACATTGGTTTAAGAATTGCAAGGTCGAGGAAGCGCCGTGGACGTTTTTGTTTCAATCGTGCAAAATCACCTCTTGTGATAGAGGTATGCCCGTGATTATGCTTAAGCAATGATGGCACAATTCATTAATTATAATCAAGCAGTTTGTGACCTGCAAAGGTCGATACGGGCTTGTCTTCCTTTACCACCTACATCTATTGATGATTTTCATAGGTTATCCTCTAAACATGTCGTTCTATTTTCATCAGAGCTTGTATAAAATGTCCAAAAAGTATAAAAGGAACAAGGCCGACAACAGCCTGTTTCATCATGGGCTTATTAAGCTCATCGTTGTTTATCAGTTGAATTTTCTTGGTGACAGTTGGAAGGCTTTCATAGCTCGTAATGGCTTTGAAGACACTGACCTTGTACAGGTTGATAAACCTGTGGTAACTGAGACTGAGGATGAACCGCCTATACCCTTACACCTCCTACTACTTAAACCCTCTACCAACCCTCCTATCGACTTACCCAACACTGCAACTAAGAGTGCAGAGGCTAGCAAAAATCCCATGAAGAAAAGACCCAAGGGAAACCTCACTGCAAATGCTAAAGGGAAAAGAAATGCCCAACTCATTTCTCAGATGGCAAGGAACAAGCCAAAACTCCCTGTTGAGCCAAACCCTATCATCTTGAGTGAGGACTCTAATTCGGAAGTGGAGCATTTCTTGGCTAGCGAATACCTCTATTCACAAGGTTTGTGTCATGAAACCCCTTATGATTTTGTGTCAAACCTACCCCCCTGCCTAAAGGATGACCCTAACTACCCGGGTATTAAAGTGCCTTGTGAAACCCTTGATCATTTGGTTAAACCCTCGCCTGCTCTATGTAAACCTACACAGTCACCCTGTGATTAGTGCAATTCATGGTTAGAGCGATATTATATTGATGTGTCGATACTCCAATCAAGAATTCAGTCATTGGAAGACCAGATTACACTGCTAACTAGTCAAAAGGCCAAGCTCCAAGCCGTGGACAAGAAACAGAAGAAAACCGGTTCCATCCTATTTAAAAACGTAGAATCAACCATGGCTGTTGTAAATTCCAAGCTGGTATAAGCAAGCAGCCTCGTCGCTACATAGGTATGATTTTCACATCGTTTTGGTTTTGTAAAAAAAATCTAGTTTGATATAATGATTTGTATTCAGTTTTTAAACAGTTCTGTTCACATTTTGAATAGCTCTGTTATATTGCGTGCATTCTATATATAGCTTTGTTTTGAATAAAAAAGAAGTTTCGATTCGATATGCGATTTGAGTATAGAAATCAATAGATTTGATTATATTTGAGTGATCTTCATTTGTATTTGTTTGATTGTTTCCTTTCAAGTGAATTGGTTTGTATCCGATTTGGAAAGGAAAAATTTAATATTCAGTTTATAACACAATATTGCTCGGATTTGATTTGGTTATCATTCATGTGCTATGGTCGGTAAACGGTTTGATTAATATTGATTGTTATGATTTTGCTCGGATTCAGTTTTATTATCATTGGTATGCTATGGCTGGTAAATGTTTTCGTGAAGATACTTGTTACGATGCTGTGTCGTGTGATGTTCTATTTTTTATTTTTTCCAAGTTGAGAATAATCACTCTATTTCTTTGATGAAAACATTACACTCAAATAACATTCGCGCCCGAATCGGAAATGAACCCGAATCATAACAATTGTGTGGAAATCTTAGCTAAATCGATTCACTTTGATTCTAATTTAGCAAGTTTGTCCTATGAGTCGTGAAATGAATTGGTCAAACCCTGATATGATTCATTTGATTGAAACGATTGTGATCAAAATTAATCAATCTCGTTTGCTTATGGTGCAATGGTCAACGATTGAAATCCATAATAAATCCTGTTCAATTAATCCTATTATGATTTTGTTATGAGTCAATTATTGTTTGGATTCGTTCACAGCCTAATTTGTTTGCTATACAGTTATCATGATAATCCTGTTTGATTCATAGGTGTAACGAAAGGCTTGCGATTTGTTTTGTTTTCGATTGAATATCAAAATGGCTTCATAATAGATGGATTTGATTTGTTTAAGAATGATTATGATTCTATTTCATATGATTTCATTTGCCCGATTTATGATTATAATCGAAAACAAAGCATTGTATTCAATTAAATGATCTGAATCTTTTGCTATATCGTTACAGCTATAACAATTGGAAAACAATTATATTAGATTGATCGTATCTCTTGTTTAACAATCTCATACGATATGTTTGATTATCAATTTCAATCGGATATGAAACAATCTTATTATTTTTCGATTATGACTTTGTGGACCCGATTTTGTGGTAACAAAACAACAGAGTATTCCTATCTGTGTGTTCGGTTGAATCATTTTTGATCCTGTTTAATGTTGAATGATAAAATTATTTTAATCTCAAATGATTCGTTTTAAAATGGTTATTGGAAGATGATTGGATTTAATTCTTTTAAAATATTTTGAATTGATTATGATTCTGATTTTGTATCTCATTTAGACTAGCTACAGAATCAGATGATTCTGTAGCTAAGTCTATAAAATTAGATTTTTATTGTTTTATTAATAAAATATCTCTCTAACTTGTCTATTTATGACCTTTCAGGTGAATTCAAAATTGTATTGGATTTGATGGACAGTTTAGAGGATATTTGGATGTTTTAGTTTCATTTTAATTTCCTAGTTTAGGCAATTTTGGGATATATCCCAGATTTCATGTAAACGGTTTTATAACTTCCATAGGGAGGTTTTACCCTGTGGAAAAACTTATAAATACTTATTATTTTTGTAATAATGATCATCTTCATTGGTGGGAGAAAAAGGATATGGAATTTTAATATAGACTGAGGCAGAAATTGATGTTCTGTTACAGCTTTAGCTTTTCATAATATCAATATTTTGTTTCATGTTTATGTGTACCAATTTGCATTTGGTTAATGACTACTTTAGCTATCTTAATCTTCTACAACTGATATGATTAATCAATATAATCCATATATGATTTCTTCCAGTATTTAAAGATATAGCAATTACTTGATTCAGTTAGTGAACGACATATTTCTCTTCTTCATTAATTGGATTATTAAGTATAAGTTTTTGCATAACAGGTTTACCTTTTTGCAGAGATTTATAGTCATATAATTGTTATGATTTTGATGTCTTGTTTGTCCTGTAAATAACTCAAAGAGCATTACAGCCTATCGTTTACGAGAAGCTTTTGGACTATCCAGTGCGAGTTTCCTTCCTCCGACCAGCTTCAAAGTCATCATACACATGACAAATCTGGAGCGTTTCTAGGTCTGTTTGTTGTTTATTTGTTTAGTGTATTTATTAGTAGTGTAGTTAGATATATGTTTAGTTAGAATTTTAGTTAGAGTTAGTATATTGGTAGTTTAGTTTAGTTAGTTTTGTTTTATTTCTTGTTCATAAAAATTATAAAATCAACAAAAATATCTCTTGCTGTCTTAGGGCAGAATATAATGAGTTTTTTAGGTTTTATTCAAATCTGTCAATTGTAGATATTGTATACTTTGTGAATAAGTTATATTTCAGATAGTAGTTAGTATAGTATTAGTTAGTAGTTTTTATATATAGAGATAGTAGATTAGTTTGTTTGTTTAATAGTTAGTTTTAATTAGATTAGTTTATCAGTTTGATTTATTTATTGTTAGTTAGTTTAGTTTGTTTTATTTAGTTTTAGTTAGATTAGTTTATTAGTTTGTTTCATTTTGTTTTTAGTTAGTTTATATTAGTTTTCTTTTTTTGTTTTCTTAGGACCTTAGATCGGCTAACGGAGCTGCTAAACCCGTTAGGGTGGTTCATTCCAAACGGCTTGGGTTATTAGACAACCCTGGACCAGTTCCACTCTCTCAGTTGACGGACAATCGATTTCGCCTGTCAAAAACACCTCATGTATGTGCGCCAACTCATCAACTACTTGTCTCAACCATGTAATCAACATGTACCACAACCAAAATCCCTCATCAATTTCATCATCCAAATCTGACTTGTAGCTCTCTAATAGACCTGGTGTATATGATCACATTCCTGCAAACCTTCCTTAACTTCAAAAACAAGAGACTAGCATTTTCAACAAACTTTTATTTAGTCTTACATGCCTAGTTTTGGATTAGTCAACAACCCTAACTTGAAGTAATCATAACTTTGAACCTGTAATGTATAAAGATATGAAACTGATACACAATATTCCTCAGTGCATTTTATTTAATTCCTCCAAGTTTCACTACTTGGAACCTCTTAGAAAAGGATTTATAGCAAAAATGGCATACCTTGTTGAATTTTGGCTTATTCTAGAGAGCGACCTTGTAGAGCATGCCCCACACAAAATATTTGATGAATTGATGTGAAAACATTAAACCACATACTATAGAATATAACCTAACCAACACATTTTCTCTCACTAAATTTGGATCTATTATGAATAAGCTATGATGTTTTTACCCGAAACACCTATTTTGACTAGTTTCAGGACTGGCCACAAACCCTATTTTCCATGGAGTGTAACTCCCAAAATACAACGACCCACAAGCTAAAGTTTTTACCACGGATACTTGGATAGGTTTTCTCACTTGTATAGAAATTTCACGGTCTGAATCATTATATAAAAAAAGTTATAGCAAGCATGGTGAGATGGCCTGTAAATAACATACCTTAGAAAGCACCATCAAAAGAATTTATCTTTCCTTGCATTTCAGCCTTCTTTTCTTCACCTTCACTCAGAATTCTGGTTTAGATATCCTTGGTTACCTCAGACACATATATATATTCAATATTCTCAAGTGTGATTCAAATGAGAGAGCCTTGTCTCTTATTTATACTCTCCAAGTAGCTTCCTTAAAAACATCT
>JASDQU010412694.1:0-10424 GCA_032191745.1 Picea mariana
TACTCATTACAACATCCATTCATGAGATAAAGTCAGAAGTAATTCCTCCTTATGATCCAATCACACATGCCTTTGATGTAAAACAAAAACTTGTCTCCAATCCTAAACAAGACTTCTCAATTAAGGTAGTTCCGAAATAGTTCTTTACAATTTCAAAAATGAGGGGTCTTTGCAAAAACCATCCACCTTTTCTAAAAGGTATACCCTCTTATTTATAACAAATTATTATCTAAAAATAACTATCAAAAGTGCAAGCTAAGTAAAACAAAAAATCTCCACATGGCACTTTCATCTCTCTATCTTGTAAGATTCATCAAATGGTTTCACTTAAGTGGATGAATCTTCTCATACTTTGACCATTTGACTAAGAGTTCCTCGCATGTGTTGGCATATGAGAATCTGTGTTGATCCATCAGGGCCGAAAGAATCTCCTTTATCTCTACTGCTTGTGCCCGATACTTCACTACTTTAGCTCTTAACTGCTGTAATACTGCCCGAGCCTTGATCAGGTTCTCCATGAACTATTGTACTTGATCTGGCACCATGTTTTCCACCTTTGCTATCTCTGCAGTCCACAATGAATCTTGTTCTGCATGTTATTTGACTATGTCATGCAAGTCGACAAAGTCCTCGGGTGAGCCGAATTCTGGGAGACCGATTGTTGGCCCTTGCTTAGGGAAGAAAGCAAAGATTAAGGAAGAAGAAAGGAAAAGTACGAACTGTGCGGGAAACACACAAACCGAGGAAGGGTCGAAGTGGTTAAAGAAGCAGAAAATACAAAATGAAGTAAGGAAAAGCAAGCTGTTGAAAGAAAAGATCAAGGAAGACAAAGAAGTGAAGAATATGGCTCGTGGACAACTCAGCAAGTGGAAAAAGACAACAACAAATGCTTTGGAGCACTTCGCGGAAAAGAAGGAAAAACAGACTAGTGAAGCCCTTAAAATACAGGTCATGGGATCAAGGGTTTTGGTACCTAGGGTTATACTGTTATTGCATTGTTGTGTTAAGATAAGCGATATAGCTAACTGCACGAAGCTAGGCATAATATTGTTAGACACATCTAGGATATATTGTGTTGTTGCTCTGAAACCATCTTGTATTTCCTCTGGTTCTAGACACCTATGTCCTGCAACCCCCTATTACTACTTCGGGTGAGACTTCATCTGCTTCGTAGGTGCTTCCGAAAGGGCTAGTAGTTAGGGTTTATTGGTGTGCTGTTAGAGTCGAACCCTAGGTCTGCCCCTGTGCCAACAAATGGTTCCATTGTCAAGACCAGGATCTTCTTGAGGGAATGTCAAGGTGGTTTCCATCGAAGACAAAGATTCAGAAGTGGATAGAAGAAAAAGAAAGGGACTTCGCCGAAGCTCAGAACAAGAACCCTAGCATTAGTATAGAAGATTGGTTGGGAAGGTACATCATTACTGATATGCTCAAAATTTTCTTTGGAGGAATTCATAAGGAGTTGTATGAGTGGTTAGCCAGATTAGAAGACACCCAGTTTGAGATCAGATCTAGGCCACCTGTGGCTTGGACAATGACATTGATCAAGAAAGTCAAGAGAGTCGATAACGTTGTATCAAGAGTAGTAGATCTTTGGTTTGATTGCACTATCGGAGGGTACATTACGGAGTTTTCTATCGACAGAGTAGAATCATATAGTCAAGTGGAGAGGTATTTCTTTAAGGGACCTAGAGGGAAGTTTTTGCACTTTTTGAAGCTAAAGATTAAGATGCTATTGCATGAGAAAAATATCTTGAAGATACAGTAATTGGTGGGATTTTAAAACTAATTTTCAAGAATTCATGACAGTGATGCAGAGGTTGGACACACGCGCAGTGGGAGATCGTTTAGAAAGGTTCCTCTCACAGACCTGTTTAAGCAGATTTATGGGCCATTGAATCTGGATGGATATTTCTACAGTGAAGAAGAAGCAGGGAGGTCAAATGAAGAGTATTCAGAGTTCGCAAGAACAAAAGAAGTAGAGATTGAGGAACTTTGCCAGGAAGAACCAGAAACTTCAGGAACTGCACCTACTGTCGAAGTAAGTACTATTATTCCTCCTATTGTTTTAGCAACATTAAGTAACCAGAGTAACCAGAGTGGTCAGAGCAATCAGAGTACTGTTACAAGCAGTTTAGTGCATAGTCAGCCAAAAAACCAAGGAAGATCTATGGTAGATGAAATGAGGTTACCCATTTTCAGAGGAGATGGATCTGAAGATCCAGACCAACATTGGTTCTTATGTGAAGATGTATGGAGCATTAAGCAAGTCATTGACAAAGCTGCCAAGAGAGATCAATTTAGTACTACCTTGAGGGATCGTGCACTGAGTTGGTACATGAAGTTTGTTTCAGGATCTGCACAACCTAAACCCATGAATGACATCAAGACTGCATTGAGTGCAGAGTTCAAGAAGCCTAAATCAGAGTGCAGTGCATTACACAGTTGAAAGAAATCAAGTAGAGGGTGACTGGACCTGTTTGGGAATTTGATCAGAGGTTTAAGACCCTAACAAGCCATTTAAGTGTTCATATTCTAGATGAACAACATAAAGAATGGTTCATCGTTGCCCTCCTGCCACACATAGGGGTTCCTTTGATGCAACAGAAGGTTGCCTCACACCCTGAAGCATTGGAGGCTGCCATGAAACTAGAAGCAACCCCTGTAGGAGAAACCAACCCAAGTATGAGTTAGATTTTGAATCAATTAACTAGTTTATCTTTACAGATCGAAGACATAAATAGAGATAAAGGGAAGGAGAAATAAGAAAATATTTGGTGCATCAGATGTAAATCAAAGGGCCATGACAAAGAACATTGTCCCTTATTTAATGAATACTTGGCCTTTGGAGATCCTAACCCTTTGAAGCATGCTACTATACCCTGGTGTGAGGTATGCAGAACTAGACATCGCCCTGGTGAATGTTATTATATGTAGAAATATGTCCAGACCCCCACTAATCTTTATTGTACATTTTGAAAATCTATGGGACATGATGAAAAAGACTGTAGGGCTTACGACCTCATGCATGAAAAATCAAGAGATACCTATAGAATTCAAGGAGAATTATAGCAGGAAGGAAATAATGTGCAATTCAACTCCCTAGGAAGAGGAAACTTCAACCCTCATGGTGGATTTAGAGGAAGAGGACGAGGTGGAGGCATGGGTCGAGGTCGAGGTCAGATTATTTTTTATAACTGTGCCCATCCAGGTCATTTGGCAAGGTATTGTCACAACCCTTGTACTACTTGCAACTACTGTAACTCGTTTGACCATGTTATTGAAGAATGTCCAGTGTTGTTAGCTAAACTTTAGGAGAAACGAGGAGGAAACCAACAAGTCCAAATAATATCGGTAGAACCTCATGGTGAGGACCCCAGAGTCACTATTATTACTAGAGGAGGAACTATTATAGGAGAAGATAGGGTGACTCCAAAAAAGACTACAGAGGGATCTGGGATCAGAAGAGCTGCAGAAAAGGCACAGTTGTTTGATCCAAGGAGAGAAAAGTGTACTTTTGAGGAAGCAAGAAAATAATTTGTAGGAGAAAAAGCTTCCTCATCTAAGGCACAACCAGAAGTAAAGGAGTGTCAAATGCCCCTGGCATTTGATCAGTCTACCCTAGCTGGCCAAGGAAAAGAGGTAAGTAAGCTTATGAATTTCTTATATACTCGTATCAATTTGATTAAAGATGAGAAAGTTGTGCAAGAGCTACAACACCTGGTAAGACAGTATGAAATTGGAAGAATAGATCCGCTGCTGAGTAGAGCTGACGAAGCAGACTTGGGCACTGATGGGAAAACCTAGATTGATTTACTCTCCTATCAGGCTTAGGATGGCTAATCAGTAGGCGATGAGCCCCTTTGGAAGATTAGAGCATGTCCCTGTAGACATCTACGAGGTAAGGACATTTGCAGACTTCGAAGTGATTGAGATTGTTGATGATAGCTGTCCATATCCCGTGCTGTTGGGAATTGATTGGGCTTTCAACAATTCGACTGTTGTTGACCTAAAAAATATAAGAATGACATTTGAGGGGAATGGCCTTCAGGTCATTGCACCTCTTGATCCTGATGAAGGTCACAGATACACGAAACCCATAAGAGAATAAGATCGTGCATATGAGCTAGAGAACATCTATAAACTGACAACAAGACAACATGATTACATTAATCCTACATCAGATGGAAATCTCATCTGGCGAAGTGAAAGTGCATGCTCATCAAACTCAAAAGAAGCATTGGAGAATTGGCAGAACATAATGTACGAAGTCTCTATGCGGAGGTGTGCCAGATTGACCAGGGAAATTCGATGGATTGGCACAGAAGTAAGCAATCTTCCTACATTTGACGGTTTGAATCATTTAGAGACATTTTTAGTTGAATTTGAGAGAATTGTACCAATACAACAGAGATTGTTGGCACTGGATGAAGCCTTGAAAGTGACACCAACTAGATGGTGGGGACCACATAAAAAAAACATCGCGGAGTGGGTACAATGTCGCACCTTACTAACAACACACTTCTCAGACCAAGATGAAGGATGCGAAATTCGATACACAGGTCAGTGTTGTCCTAAGGACCATGTGAGAAATCATGAGGAAGCCTTGAGCACTATTCCTAAAGAGCAGTGGGTACACAAGTTCATTAGCACCTTAGATACTACACCTATCAACTTGTATGTTCAAGCAGAACTATGCCTCATCACTGCAGATTGGTATGGTATGACCCAGAACTTTATAGCTACATTCCTCTTTGAAAGCTAGTACCCTACAGTAGATCAAGATTTTCAATTTTTAAGATAGAAGGTCTTTGAGGAGGCACCTAACCTCCCTCTCGAACAAGAAGAATATGAATGGATTGCGCCTCTTCATCGGTTACAGGGTTTCTATTATATTAATGTTGATGAGGACGATGACCCTAGAGATGTAAACATTTTAGAAACTGAGGGACAAAGAGACATAGAAGGGCCAGGGATTGAATTACCTTTTGTAGGGAAACCTATTAAGATTAAGAAGGTTAACATTGGAACATAGAAAGCACCTAAGTTAGCAAATGTTGGAGACTATTAGGATGATGCTACTATTAGCAAGATCATAGAACTATTGCATGAATATCAGGACTTGTTTCCAACCAAGTTCACAGACATGAAGGGCATTAAAGGGCCCATGGGAGAAATGAATATTCCTTTGAGAGCATATGCGAGACCTATCAAGCAGAGACCTTACAGACTGAATCCCAAGTACAAGCAGAAAGTTAAGATTGAATTGGATAGAATGCTGGAAGCATAAATCATAGAACCTGTTGAGGAATCTGAATGGATCAACCCTATGGTGGTCCAAGATAAAAAGTCAGGAGAAATCAAAATCTGTGTAGATCTAAGGAAGTTGAATGATGCATGTTTACATGATCCATTTCCTACACCTTTCATTGACGAAGTTATAGACAATGTAGGAGGACAAGAAGTTTATTCATTCACATATGGATTTTCAGGCTATCACTAGATCATAATTTCTAAGGAAGATTGACATAAGACCACATTTGCAACATAATGGGGTTCCTTTCAGTACACTGTGATTTCTTTTGGGTTGAAGAATGCACCAACCATCTTTTCTAGGGTGGTGGTTGAAGCATTTAAGGACTTTTTATGCAAGTTCTTGGAGGCATATTTTGATGATTGGACTATGTTTAGCCTACTAAAAAATCATATTGAATGTCTGAGATTGATGTTAGATAAATGCATGCAATGTCAGATTGCCTTGAATTTGAAAAAGTGTATTTTATTTTCACCCTTTGGTGTGTTTCTGGGGCACATTGTGTGTAAGCAGGGGTTGTTGGTATATCCTTCCAATATTTCTATCATTGTTGATCTACCTCCTCCCACTTCGGTTAGACAGTTGCGCACTGCACTGGGACACACAAGATACTATAGGAAGTTTATTAAGGAATATGCACATATAAAAACACCCATGGAGAAGTTATTAAAGAAAGGACAGTAAGTTCCAATGGACAGAGGAATGCCAGTAGAGCATCGACACACTAAAACATAAAATGGTCACTACGCCTATCTTGGTTTTTCTGGATTGGAATAAGGAGTTCAATGTTCATGTCGATGCTTCATCCATTGCATTAGGAGTAGTTTTAGCACAAATAGGTACAAGAGACATTGACCACCCTATAGCCTTTGCTAGCAGAAAACTTTCTAAAGCTGAAAGGAATTATACTACCACTGAAAGAGGAGGCTTGGCCATGGTATATGCGTTGCGGAAGTTTAGAAACTATTTGCTGGGAGGACATTTTAATATGTTCACTGATCATTCTACATTGAAGTACTTAGTCAACAAGCCAGTGTTGGGGGGAAGAATATGTAGATGGCTACTATTCTTTCAGGAGTACGACTTTGAGATTGTGGTCAAGCTAGGAAGAATGAATAAAGGCCCTGACCACCTATCCAGGTTAGAACATGGAGAAGATCCTACCAGTCTCAAGGATACACTACCAGATGCACATTTGTTGGCCATCAGAAAAGTCAATGATCACTTCATTGAGATAGTTCAGTTTTTG
Source organism: Picea mariana (assembly GCA_032191745.1). NCBI lineage: Eukaryota > Viridiplantae > Streptophyta > Pinopsida > Pinales > Pinaceae > Picea > Picea mariana. The sequence continues at coordinate 6,564 of JASDQU010412694.1, forward strand.
TCCACAGGAATGGCACCTCGCGAGTATACCATTATTCAGAAGAAACAGTTGGTGGTCTGTGTTGTAGAATTTCAAATTATAGTTGGACATTTATATAAGATGGGGCCAGATGAGATCTTGAGGAGATGCGTTATGGAGGTAGAAAGACCACTGATTCTTGCAGAAGAACATGAAGGCGGAAAGACCACTCATTCTTGCAGAAGCACGTGAAGGCATGACAGGAGGACATTATGGAGGGAAAGCAACATCGCAGAAGGTTCTTAGGGCTGGCCTCTGGCGGTCTACTTTACATAAGGATGCTAAGGAATACTACAGAGCCTGTGATGTATGCCAAAGATTAGGGAATCCTTCTAGAAGGAATGAGATGCCTTTGGCACCTCAGTTAACATTACAAGCATTCGAGAAAAGGGCTATTGACTTTGTGGGACCGATCAACCCACCAGGAAAGCGCATAGGAGCTCGATATATCATCACTGCTACAGAGTATTTGACCAAATGGGTAGAAGCAAGAGAAGTTAAGGAGTGTAGTGCAGCCACAACTGTGTAGTTCATTTTTGAGGATATTATAACCAGATTTGGATGCCCGAAGATCCTTATGAGTGATCAAGGCACACACTTCATCAACAAAACTATTGAAGCCTTGACTTAGGAATACAGGTGAATGGTATAGTCGAAGCCTTCAATAAGATATTGGAGACAATGCCAACTAAGATTTGCAGTGTTGACAAAGATGATTGGGATCTGAGAATTCCAGCAGTATTATGGGCTTATATAACTTCTTGCAAAAAGTTAACAATGCAAACCCCATTTAAGTTAGTTTATGGCTTGTAAGCAGTGGTACCTATGGAATACTTGGTTCCTACAATTGCAGCATTTACAGGTATGGATGACACCAACACCATTCAAGATAGGCTTGCGTAGTTGCTGGAACTAGAGGAAGACGGGTTCATTGCAGGATTTCATCAACAGATACAAAAAGAACGAGACAAGGCTTACCATGACAGACATGTCAAAAAGAAAACATTTAAGCAAGGAGATTTGGTACTGTTATATGACATCAAGTTCATGAAGCATCCAGGGAAGTTCAAGACACATTGGCTTGAACCATTCGAAGTTGCCTATGTTACAGAAGGTGGAGTTGCACATTTGAAGACTCTTAAGGGAGAATGGAAGGAGGGTTTAGTAAATGGGAGCTAGTTGAAGCTGTACTATATCAACTGTTACACCTCAAAATTACTCACTTCGATAGTGTCGCAAGTGTCGTCATTACAAGTGTTGTAAGTGTTGCATATTGTCCGTAAGTGTCGCATCTTGACTACAAGTGTTGCAAGTATCACAAACATCATACTGCCATCTTTCCCATGTCATGCCTCTAACGACATCACAAAGACACTTAAGACACCTCAAAGGCCAGTTTGGAAGAAGAGACATCAGCTGACAGGGAGTACAAGCCTTTTGCCACTGAAAGAACCACTCAAAAATGAATTTTGGAGAGGAGTGCTCCCCTATACACTGTCAGGAAGTGCTGGTGCTTTCTGTACCCTTTTGGGGGAGCATTATAACGCTCTGGTGTGCCTTTTGGGGGAGCATTGCCTTTTCTGGGCGAAATTTGGTTTGTTGAGAATAATGAGAGAAAGATCCCCTCAATATCTGAAGGTGGTTGGATTCGAATATGATCTCAAGGCATGATCTTAGGGAAGATCCTCAACTGAAGGAGAGAAATCCTCAAGTAATCCCAAAGATCTCTCAAGTGGTTGGGCTTCTCAAAGCTTATATAAGGAGGCCTTCTCATGGTGAAAGGTACATGATATAGATACAGATTTGAGAAACCAAACTTATGATCTCATAAGTGGTATTGATAGGGAATGGAGATTGAGAATTGTATCAAACTTATGATCTCATGAGTGAGATGCCATCAAAGCAATCAATGTAGATTGATTGAGCAAAGGGGTTGGACAAGGAGAACTGGAAGAAGCTGCTACACCTTCATTCAAAGGATTGTAAGTACTTTTACTTGTTCTCATTAATACAATCAATGCTTGGCCTGTTTCTTTCAAACTAGTACTTGTTCCATATAAGTTTGTCTGTAGTAGATGGATCTATGTTTGAGCTAATCTCAGTAGAGTAGGAAGTCTTTTGTACCTTTGTTTGTTTTGTAGGACCTATCAAGGAGCTCAAGATCGAAGCTTAGCCTGGAATTTGCAAGGACAAACGTCGTTCATAAGGTACATGTCTTTCTCTTTCTCTTTCATTCATTAGCTTGATTAGATCTAAAAGAAAGTCAGTGTCCATGTTAATCACATTCTGTCTTGTCCTTAGGAGTCTAGGGACCTCGAGAGAATCCACTTGTCCGCAGGGGGATTTCTCTTCAACAGAAATTGGTGACTCAACTGGGGAAGAGATCTGATTTTTGTTTCCTTTCCTAGATCTTGTTTTGGTCCTTTTCCCACTGATTTGATCTTCTCCATATTGTCATTTTTAATTCTTAGATTGGTTTGATTGCCTCTTTATGTCATCATGATCACCCTGATTGACTGAATTTTCTTGAATTTTTGAGTTTCTGGGAACTTTTCTGAGCTTTTGTAGCAGAGCGCTCCCCTGCCCTTGTTAGCAAAGCACCAGCGCTTCCTGTTGGTCTTACACAGAGAGTTATAACGCTCTGGTGCCCCTTAAACCAGAGCACTGCCCCTTTTCTATGCAAAATCTCCTAGGTTTTCATCTTCTGAAGCTATTTCTTGGTTTTGGCATTGGCTCAGGGATCTCATACTCTCAGTTCATCTTGGTATTGGCCTTCAACACTTTGTTTTCTAAGAATCAATGTCTTCTTGTTTGGAATTTTGACATGTTTTCTTCCTTACATTGCAATAAATCTTTGTCCTTGACGATTTAGAGTTGATTTGTCATTTTCTTCTCATTCATCTGACTGAGTGAAAACTTTGGTAAGGAGATTCAAAGGTCTTTTGCGCTTTTCCTTTTGATCTTTGAGGTCATTTTCTCAAGCAAATAGTTTTGAGTGGTTTCTCTTTCTCCCTATCATTTCTCGGATTCCTCTTCACATTTTATTGTCTTCCCTGAATGCTTGCATTTGAAGTAGTGAAATTACATGATTTTTGGCATTTTTTGGTCTTGAATTCTGAAATTTTTTTCCCCTCATGGCCGTGAATCGTGTATTGGTGTAATGATCCCAAGCCAAATTCTTTCTTGGAATCACTAACTACTACTAATTTATTGAGTTATTAAGTGCATACAAAATTCATCAAGACATGGAGATCACAATATATTCAAGATGTAGAAGCACAAGCAAAGATCTGACCTTTTTATTATGAGCAATGTAAGATCAATACAATAGATGGCAGATCTGGCATAAACCTCAGATGGTCGTACAAGCAATAGATATGAGCTACTACAAAATGCTCCCGACAATACAAAATAAGCCTCCAAAGGCTGGATATACAATGAAGACTGATTCAAGCAGATCTAAGCCGTACTAATGCTCAACCTCCAAGCTGGAAAGTGCCACGTCTTGCTAGAATGCTGAAGCCCTCAATAATTCTGCCATGCTACCAAAAGTGTCCAATCATCCCGAGAAATATGCCAAATGATAGATCGTGCAACTGTAAGGACAACCCAGATGTCCAAATTCCCAAATCCACTCTCAAACCCCGTAGATCTGAATTCTCCACTGAATGGTGTGCCCCATTGGATGACTGAAACCCTAGCTGGTTCGACCCTGATGAAGGAGGCCTCCAAATTCTTTGAAACTCTCCAAGAATATAGATCGGGCTATGAGAATCCCATGGGAGAAGTTTCGGGCTCAGATCTCAAGCAAATCTCTCTAGATCTGAGTTTTAATGAATCACA
>JASDQU010412695.1:0-10424 GCA_032191745.1 Picea mariana
CCCGGAAGCGAAAACCTGCTAAAAATAGTAAGTTTCCAAAATGGCCAGAAAACTGTTTTGAGCCATTTGGAAAAGGTAGGTGGCCCCCGATATCCACTTGGATCAAAATTGGAGGTTGAGGTGGATGTAGTAGTTCCCTAGCTTGTTGCATATCCTCCATTATCAGTCACAATCTCCAGGTATTATGTGAGTCCTTTCAATTGCATGGAAAATTATTAAGATACCCTTGGCTTGGTTTTTGGTAGCACCCAATGCTACATACTGCATCCTCTCTCTTCCATTTGCAAATGTAGCTCTTTTTCACAGACTTTGCAGCTATTTGCTACCTGAATTTAACGTATTATATAGGTCAAGTCATTTTTCTTCTAAATATTGAATACCCATTCAATCACTTGGCCCTTGTGTGCACACTGCGCTACAGAAAGTCACTGCTAAAACTACACTATAGATCCCTTGTCTCATGTGTTGTGTTTTACTTGGATTGGTCAGTGCTATATTTTGTATTCAAAGGCCCATGCATTATCCTTTTCTATTCACTGTATCGTCATTCATTCATCCTAAGATCTGTTGGCAGTGATTGGAAGAAGTCCCTACCCTTCCAAAACTTTGATGACCATGGTGTGGTGACATAAAACTGAGCAGTGCATCCCTGCCTTCCTTAACTCAGAGTTTCTTTCTTTCCATTTTAAATAAAAGCCATCAAATCAATCTATTGTGTTAATTCAAGAAGAGTTGGAGGAAAATACTTGAGAGAGAGAGAAACCATTAGCCTCTGTCATTACTCATTGATCCCTGCCTCTGTTTGTTTCCTTTACCCCTCACTACACCACAACTTTTGATCCCCTATTTATATCCACAGAGACACCTCAAAGGAAGAAGTCTCACAAGGGAGGGAGTGTGGTCAGGACTAAACCTTCTGAAATGTACTTGTTTGACGTTGAGCCAATGGTCAAGGAGGTTTTCCAAAGGGTTGGATGCCTCTCTTTTTTTCCAAAACATGCAGAGGGGACACCCTGAATTAGCAAGGTAGTTTGCATTACACTTTGATGACATTAAGACTAAGGTGGGAAACCTTGAGTTTGAGGTATCTGAAGCCTCTATTGCAACAACCACTGGGATTCCTAATATTGGTGAGAGATGGTTCAAATCCATGATCCTCAATGTTGCTTTCTCCAAGGACTTCCTCAAACCAGACTATTAGACACAAAAATTGTCTAAGGGAGTTCCTAGAAGTCACCTAGTTAAAGGTTTTGATAAAATGTTGAAGATCATCCAGAGATATTTTACATGTGACAGAAGGTTTAACATGTTATACCAGTATTATATAATACTCTTGGTACATTTCACTGGTAAAGATGCAATGAATATCCATTTTTATCTTTTGAGGAGCATGGGAAAGATGTCTGATAGAGTCCAAGCCAAGTCCAAGGCTTTGGACACTAGTGTCTTTCACTCTGGGTTGATCAAAATGTTGGCGATGGAAGAGTTGAAGAAGAGGAAAACTCCTTGGGAACAATTCATTGTCTCTACCCATATGCAGATTGATATACTACCCCTCAGTGTAGGATGCAGAGCCCTTTTCCATCTAGTAGTGTTTCCCTAGCAGGAACAAGCAGGAAAAGAAAAATACAACCCACTACTGAAGACAAAGAAACCCTTAAGGAAATTGAAGAAGAATAGAGGAAGGTTTATCACTCTTCATAGAAATATTTCTCACCTCCTCCTACAACTGAATTGGAAGAAGTCCCTCCATGCACTAAAACCACATCCAAGAGGGGAAGGAAGTTTCATTTCCCTTCACCTTCTATAGTAGCTAAGATCAGCATCAAGAAGCCTTTTACTAGATCATCAACACTCAAGGAAGCTGTTGAAGTAGAATTCTTACCCAAGGCTTCAATTCCAAGGAAAGAGAAAGATAAGGGTAAAGGAATTGAGAAGCCTATTGAAGTGATAGAAAGATCCTCTATTCAGCATAAAGATAAAGGTAAATCCACTTAGAAACCTATTGAGGTGATCAACATCAACACTCCACCTAGTAATCCCACTTTCAAAAGACTGATCAGATAGCTCAGGGAGGCTAGGAAGGAGGTTGCTTGTTTGAAATTAGAAAGTTTGACTAGGAGAATAAAGATGAAAGAGCTCATGGATATGTACAGTGAAACCCTTGATCTGGAAAAAATTTCAGTAAGAAGAGCCCTGCCTCTCCATAGGCAACTTAAGAACCTCTACAGGCAAAAAAAAAGCTTTCAGTCCCAAAACAGAAATCTGAAGGAGGAATTGCAACATTTTAAGGATGAACTGGCACAGAGGAACTTAAATGTTTTGGTAGAAGCTGCAATTGAAAGAGATGAACCAAAAGTTAAGAAGAGTACACCTGCAGTCAAGAGGAATATCCCTGCAAAGAAAAAATATGTTGCTATGGTAGAGGGAAGTTCTCCTACAACAAGGAGGAGTGTTAGATTGATGAAGTAAGTTGGGGGATAACAGATCCATTTTTATGGGTGGTCTCTTTTTTCAAGTTTAAGGTGATCAAGGACAATATAATTTTTCCACCTATACAAGAATCTACAGTGTCCTAGTCCATCAACTAAGTTTTTTGTGATTTTGAAGGATGAGTTTCATCACATAAAAAAAACATAGACATTCCGTAAAGCCATGGTGCTATGGAATCATCTATATAGTATGTTTTGCAATGGCGCTACCGATTCTGCATAATGCTACAAAATCTCCTAGCTAAACTTAACAGTGACGCTACCGATTTTGTAGAACTATTTCGACAGTGGCACTATCAAATCTGCAGAACCATTTGATGGATGGCACTACCAAATCTGCAGAGCTACACAGAATTGGCGCTACGAAATCTTCAGAGTTGTTTTGGAGGAGGCGTTATGAAATTTGCAGACTTGTTTTGATAAGGGTGCTATAGAAATGGCTACCAAATGCGCTACGAACTCGCCCTTGCAGTCGAAGGATTCCAATTCATGACTTCTCCTTGATTGTTGATGATGTGGAGAGAAGCAAGGATCACAGGTGGCAGCATGGAGGCATCATAGGACCACTGGAAGACACTTGGCACTGAAAATGAATGCGCCTAATCAAGGAGACATGTCATTTAATTATTGTTGGAGTGGTTTCCAACATGGCTCTGAATAGTAGCAGTTTGTTAAAATCTGTTAGCACGTGTTATAATTTTAGTTGTTTTGAAGAATCCTAGGTTGAGAAGGCCAGCTCGCACCTCTATTTGTTTCCTTTCCTCTTTTGATTATAAATACATCTTCTAAATTATTATATAGGTTCGAATGGTTGAGCAGGGCTCCCTGATTGTAATATTTTTTACTAAGTAGATTGTTCTCTGGTTATGTATTGGACTTGAGACTTTTTGATTAATAAAATTCAGTTTCTCTTTATATCATCTTGTTGCCTCTTATACTAAAGTACTCATGATTGGATGATCCATATGAGATTTTTATGGTTGTGTTATGAGGAATGTTTGATTATAATACTGCTATGATGTTCTTCAGTGTTCTTTAACTTTAAATTCAAGAAGTTCTGGTGTTTGATTTTTTCTTCCTTTGGCTGCTTGAAGACCTGATGTCAATAACAGACCTTTACACCTCCCTCATTAAGTCTTCATTCTTTTCACTTTTACTCCAAATCATTGACTGAAGCTAATCAAGACCTCATTTTCTTATGCATGCTCACCCATATTTTTGAGTTAAAACATTATTACTCTGAGTTTTGTCCATTTGACCTTTAATCACTCATTTACATTTATACATATTTTGATGGGTATTGGGCTTATCCTCTTTGCAATATGAGGGTGATTCTAAGTGATAACATTCTTGGTGCCGTTGTCGAGGAACGAATTGAAGACATTTCTCTGGGATTGAACGACAAAGCAATATTGATTCTGAAGGTGTATTAGAAATCAATACATTGAAGATTGCAGCTTGCACCTCGTGACTACACTATTTCAGTTGTGGCTCCCAAAGGTAGAAACACAATGTATACTCAACATCTACCTCTGGCAACACCTAAAGCTGACCCATAGAAGATTCTCAAAAAAGGAAAGGCTTCTCAAGAAGGCTTTTCAGCTCCTATACCAGGTACTTCTATTCATTCATATGATTCTACTTTTAAAACTCAAGTAGCCATATCTAACCCTCTTATTTTACCTTCTACTGAAGTTTCTAGAAGTTTGGATTTTGAAAATTTCCCTGTTGAATATTCATGTTTTATCCCTCAAGTCAAAGAAGAAAGTTTTGAAACCCTTTTTTCCCCTGACATTTTAAAGTGGTTTAGACTTCAGAATCTTGAAGATTTTCCTACTCCTCCTATCAAAGTCACTGAGACTAAAAAAGAGGAAACCTCTTCTCCATTGGACCTTATTTCATTTTCCCCAAAGGCTCAAACTCTTCCTTTGAAATCTGAAACCTCTCCATCCAAGTTACCTCTTTCCCCTCAAACCCAAACTATAGTTGCATCTATCAAAGCTCCATCTCCCATGTGGATATTACATGAGGACATGTCAAGGGAGTTAACCCTTGACATATCACACTATGGGGAGTTGACCCTAAGTGTTCCTAGATGGAGTAGCCTCTAGAAGTCCACATGGGAGTGCCATGTGTGACAAACCTTTTTGCTACTATGGTTGTTGTGTACCACTGGCAGAGATTGCGTGTCTCTGGACATTTGTTGTGTACTACTATGGAAAGATACCTCCCTAGCTAAGAGGGAGTGTTATGTTTCAACATCGGGCGAAACTTCTCCTAGATTGAGTTGCAAACCAAGGGAGACAGGATACATTTATCATAAATGTGCACTTGTCGTAAATGGGCCCAGACGTAGTCCTTCCTTGATCATGACAAGGAATAATATGGACTCGAGGTGCTTGAAGTGCTTTCCACGTGTCAGTTAGCATCAGGCTGACATTCACTCATAGGTGTGTACCAGTGGTGAAAGATCTTGGTGTGGTATTTTTCCTAGTCATGGTGATTTGACAAGGAATGATAAAGACTTAAGATGCTATATGCTATTACATGTGGACCCAAAGTGAGCCTAATCTTAGAGAGAGTTAATTGGCTCAAAGGGAGAACCGCATAAGGAGTTTCTCCTTGGTTCAGGTGGGAGAGAAATGTCTCCCAAGACTGATAGACAAGTGTCATGAGTCTAGGGTGAAGTTTGTATACTTCAAATCAAGATTGGCATGTTGCAGAATGTCTTCCTCGTTGAGAAAGAGTGTTCATGTTTGGACAACATCGGGAAGACATTCTCTTAGAATAATAATTAATAATATAATTATTGATTATTAAATATAATATATAATAAGTAAATGATAATAATAAATAATTATTGATTATTCAAGGGATGCATCCTTTCATGGATGGTCACCATATGTTCCATATATATGGAACACTCATCATTGCAATAATATATCCATCCTATCTTATATGAAGAAAAACCAACACCAACTTATTGGGGTGTTGCACTTTCTACAATAAAGTGCTTCAGACGGGCTCATCTTCAATGATGTTTGATACCATTGTTGTAGGAAAATTCTACCAAGTGTAGATAATCTTCCCATTTAGATGGTTTGTCCATCACATACATCCTTAGCATGTCTTCTGTCACTTGGTTTACTCTTTCTATTTGTCCATCCGACTCAGGGTGATAGGTTGTGTTGAAGTTTAAGTTCGTTTGGAACCCTTCGAATAGTCCTCTCCAAAACTTTGAGGTAAACTTTGGGTCTCTATAAAAAAAAATTGTATTGGGAATGTCGTGCAGTCGTACTACATCCCTTATATAGATATCAACAACGTTAGTTTCCTTGTGAGTGGTCTTCAATGGAATAAAATGGGCAGCTTTAGTAAGTTTGTCAATTACTACCATGATTGCATCATGTTGCTTGCTTGTTTTGGGCAATCTTGTGATAAAATCCATTGTCACCACATTCAAATCCCACTCAGGGATGGTTAACGACTATAGAAAACTTGTTGGGTGTCTACGCTCAACCTTTACCTTTTGACATTCCAAGCATTTGGCAATAAATTCAACAACTTCATTCTTCATGCCTGACCAATAATATTGGCTTTTGACTGTTGAAATTGTTTTTTGATATCCTGGGTGTCCCGCATAAGGTACATTGTGCATTTCTTTTAAAATTGCACTCTTTAATTCAAAAGAGTTGAGTACATAAACTCTGTTTCTGTACAAGAGAATTCCATCAATTCCCAATTCGAAAACTTCAGCCTTTTGCTGCATTTTACCTTGCTGCAATTTTGTTACCAATTCTATGTGTTGTGAATAAACTTTTGCAGTTTCAGAGATTATGCCTTGAAGATTTGTCTGATACATGTTGATGATGGCTATAACATGCAGTTCATGCACTCTCCTACTGAGTGCATCGGCCACCTTGTTCTCCTTTCCTTTGATGTGCTTGATATGAAAGTCGTATTCACAGAGGAATTCCAACCATCTGCTATGCTTGGCATTCAATGTAGGCTGATCAAGCAAATACTTCAGACCATGATGGTCTGTCATGAGCTCAAACCTCTTTCCCATGAGGTAATGTCTCCATTTCTTTAGAGCATGTACAATGGCTACCGACTCCAAATCGTGAGTGGCGTAGAGCCTGTTATCACCATAACAATTCTAAGAGAGGATCCAAGTTTCAGAAATTTAGCGAAGAGCTACATCGCTGTGGAAACGTGATAGTTTGGGGGATTGGGATACATCTGGTGGCATATGGACAAATATAGCGGAGGTGCGAAAGGTAGGACCCAATGGACCGTTGATTTTGAAGCGGCCTAGATCAACGGCCCAGACCCATATTGGGCGGTGAAATAGCGCGAAGGATAATTAATCAAAGGCGGGCTGAGGAAAACTACCGTGGTTTCATTCATGGATGCGTGGCGCCCTCAGAGGTACATCGGGGTGAAAAGCGGTCTACCTAAAACTGATTTCTCCAACCCCCAATATCGAAATTTGATGGGACCCGACGGACCGTTGATCTTGAAACAACCCGGATCAATGACTAAGGTGCATATCGAGCAATGAAGCAACGTGAAGGATAATCATTCGAAAGTGGGCTGGGGAAAACCATCGTGGTTTCATTCGTGGATGCGTGGCATCATCAAAAGTACATTGGGGTGAAAAGCGGTTTATTCAAAACCATTTTCCCCAATCCTCAATATAGATAGGCGCCTATAAAAGGAGGGCCCTTACATTATTTTATGATATTTTGAAGCATTCAAACGTTCGAAAATTGGCGAAAATAATCCATTCAAAACTCAAGCTCAAAAATGAATCAGATTCGTGATTTCTTCATTGCTTAACATGTATTTTTTGCCATGGCTGCTAACTCTGTCATTTTATCTGTGATTGAGCAAGATCTCACCTCTAGAGAAGAAGCCCTAATTGACAAGGACTCTGACATTTTCGACACAGAAATAACAATCTTGCCCATTTCCGTGTCCAAATCCAATTTGCTAGTCAATGTTGGAAAACGTATACCCTTCCTTGAAGCGGCCCAAGCGTCAATCACCCCTTATGCCATAGAAGTTGTTTTTCCTTTCCCATAGTTCGTCGGCTAGTGTGCAGAACAATATTCACAGGAAGAAAAAGTCATTTTGAATAAGATAGGGTCAGAAGTTTTATGTTAAATAGATAGTTCGTCGCTTCGACAGACCCTCAGTATACCAGAGTCTTCCCCCATAGTGTCAAAGCCCTTTGAGGAAGAAAAAATGATCAAAATCTACAGAGAATGCCCCTTAGAAGTAAAAACCTTGTTTCTGCAGACCATTTTCAAACCTGAACACCATTCTGAAAGTCTGTCGTTACCTATCCTCCTTTTTTAGATGATCCTATCTCTTACATAAGCAAATGGCCAATGTTTTTATTGACTTTGTAATAGTGTTGATATTCATTTGTGATTGTATTAAACATGTGATTCAAACATGTGAATCCTCTTTTTTTATATCATCTTATCTCTTACATAAGCAAATGGCCACTAAGCCCAAGGATTGAAAACTTCTATTTCATTAAATAAAAGTAGGAAAATATGTGCATTGGAAAAGTGTGATTTCTCAATAATAATGCAATACTGGGCACATCTATCACATCAACAATAATACAACATACTAGTTCCATAAACTAAAGTTATTACCTTCTTAAAATGAAACCATAGATGTTATCACACTAAAATTCTAAGATAAAGGCCAATTTAGCAAAGTTGAGTTCCTATATCACCTTTGGAGGGAATCTTTTCGTAGCTCCGAGGTTGCAAGTCATTAACACGATGATTATCCATTTGATATCCCACAATGTCTTTACTCCACTTTCTCCATCGTAGTGTAAAAAAGGCTTCTTCCATGGTAAAGAGTATTGTAAGGATGCCTTCAACAAAGCAATATTAATGTTGTGATTTATAAATAGATTTTCCAAAATTATCAAAGGGTCAATAACCTAACCTCTTGTGACTTGGCATCTATCCCAATACTATGAATACACTTTGGGAAAAGCTAGTGAAGAAGGTAAGTGGATATGAAGTCATTCTTTGCATACACATTTGTATGATGTAAACATACAAATGGGTAGAAAAACACTATGTGGCCATACACTACAAACGTTTGAATAAGGTTTTGCATGTGACACAAATGCCTCAAGATAACAACCTACTATGTGGTTAATTTTACCTACTATGTGGTTAATTTTCTAGATCGAGCTAGGGGCCTGAAACTAACATTGGATTTTAGCCACTATTTACATGAGAGTAAAATGGGCCACATACCATACATCTTGCCACAAGATACACAATCATAGCAACACATTAACTAGTGGAATCGGCTTTTGTTGGGGTGGAATCGACATTTTCATTTCAAACCATTCCATAAACCTTTACACCTTGTAGAATAATGGTTAATTCAATAATGTTTATGGAAACCGCAACAATACAGTGAATAAGCGCTTCTATCTTTGGTTAGAGAACTATATCTGTATATGAGGGGGTTGGGGCTAGCTCTACGGAAAAGAAGCGGACATGAGCTTCGGATCTCTAAGACGCGCTGCTACATGTCATGCCACTACAAGCAGGACCATGAACATGAGGTTCTGTAGAAGGGGCTGAATATGAAGTAAGAAGTACTAGCTCCCGCATGTGATGCAGTGCGCAAATGCTATAATAAGGATGACCGAGCAAAACCCAGCGGAATGATCCACTTGAACTGTCGATGAAGCAGTCGGTGTAGCAGTTGGTCCAGGAAATGCAACATTCATCTATATAAGGCACACCCCACCTTAATTAGTTTTTTCTAATTTTATGATCATGAATTATTTTAAAATGACAACTTCTCCAGCATTACATAATAACAATAGCAACAACAATATCTCTTAAATGTCATTCTCGACCAATGTGGTGGATTGGTTTTCTTCTGTTTACCTAATCCACCTAACTGCCTTCTTCATCGGCGCTTTTTCTCATCACCAGTAACACTGCATTATTCATCCGTTTCATTTTCTTTCTTATTTTAATTGGTGTTTTTTCTCATTGAAGTAGGTTAATTCGAGAGCAAACAGATCAGTTTTTTAGATAAAAAATGAGAAACAGATCAGTTTTTTTAGACAAAAAATGGGCTTGAATCTAGTCAGATTTTCAGGAGTAGTCTGAGTTTTGGGATCAAAGTTTCATGCATTTCAGAACCTTACCTCAAGAGTTCTGTCTCATTTTGAACCAACCCAGATACTCCCAAGTTAGCATACTCCTTTTCTCATCACCAGTAACACGCATGGCAGGAAGCGCTAGCTTGTTTTTGTCAATTAGTTTGTTTATATCTCTCTATAGCTGTCTACTTTTTCACTTTTAAATCCCTCTCCTCACACGCTCCTTTGTTTATATCCCCATAGTATCTACTTTTTAACTGTTTATAATCCCTCTCCTTTCTAAAAACCTGAACCCAATCTAAAAGTTTTATATATGTATAAAAAGACAAAAGACAGGTGGTCTCCATTGAATGATACCGAAGAATCTGTGAATGTTGTATACCAATAACAAAATATATCACCCTTTATTTTTAATATATCAGTATATGAAGAATGAAAGAATGGTTTACAGTATACCAATAACAAAACAATTAATTAATTCCCTGGTATATTACTGTTTTTCTAGACACACCAGTGTACAAAGAATGAAAGAATGGATGTCATAGACCAGAAACGAGGAAGAACATAGTTGTTGGAAGGGTAGGGCATGGAGAATTCATCCATCGATGAAGTTGAGGGCTCATTTGCATTCGAGAGGCAGCCCCTGGGGGAACCTCTTGGTGTCTGCACAGTAATCATAAATCATGTAGTTCTTTCGCACCCACTGGAGCCTCTGCTCTTGGCTGGAGTCCAAAGTCTCCTCTGCGGCGGAGTTGGAAGAAGAAGTA
>JASDQU010412700.1:0-10424 GCA_032191745.1 Picea mariana
TTCTTTGAGGACACTTGCTCGCAAGTGATCTGGATTTATATGATGATAAAACTTTTCTTTCATTATGATGCATTGAGTTATATGACAGGATGTTTTTACTACCTTGGTATAGACAGGTGCTGCTGACTCAGTTTCTTTGAGTGTGCAGTGTGTCGGACCTGGAGGATGCAGAGGCATCTTTGGAACTCCCTTTGACTCCGAATTGAGTCAGGGAGTGGGGTATTTGAGTTGTTTCATTTATGATGATATTGTTTTGTGTTGACGATGTACTATTGATTATATGATATGTTGTTGACATAATCTGACATGATGGTTGATGATGCAGGCTGACGATAGCTTGCCGACCAGACTCACATATGGAGTAGAGGGGCCACACACGAGATCCAGAGAGATTTAGGNGGCAGAGTGTTGACTCTAGGGGTTATAGAGTCTACCAATCCGTCAAGCCAACGAGTGGCACCCTTGGAGCACGTGGTGCATCCTGAAGGGCACGTCACGCAAAGATTTACACGTCAGCGAGTGGCACCCTTGGAGCACATGGTGCATCCTGAAGGGCACGTCGCGCAAAGATTTACACGTCAGCGAGTGGCACCCTTGGAGCACGTAGTGCGTCCTGAAGGGCACGTTGCTTGAAGGATGATGATGAGACAACCTAGATGACCCTAGATCTTAACGCCTGATAAAATCCCTAAAAACGACTCCCCTAATTAAAATGTCTCCCTGTTCAATCAAAACCTAAATTAAAACTTCTCTAAGACAAATTTTGACGAGCCCTAAGAAAAGATCCTACAGAGATAAACATAAGGCATAAACTAAAACCCTTCTAGGTGTTAATTTAAGTCTTTTAAGAAAAGGTAATGGGGGTAAAGTAATGAGGGAGTTAATTTAAGGAAACCCATGGAGTTTAAATTATAAAGGAGAATTAAAATTTTTTTAAAGAGGGGAGAATAAAAACTAGGATTTAAAAAAAAATAAATATAAAAAAAAAATAAATAAATAAATAAAAATAAAAATGTTTGTCTATATATATTGAAAAGAATGTTAAGCGCATTTATCATTTGGGGGTTTAACAAAATAATAATAATAATAATAAATAATGGAAGGAAAGAAATAAAAGAAGAAAGAAAAAATATATACATATATAAATAAGGAAACTTGGAATAAGGAAACTTAAAAATTGGAAAGTAGAGGACATAGGGTAAAAAAAACAAAACAAAAAGGAATTTGCATTAAAGAAATTACTAAATTTCAGGACTTCATTTTAGGAAAGTGAATAAAGGCATGAGAGGGGATCTAGGAACCCTAGGAGAAATTTAAGGAGCGATTTTGGGGGTGTGAGGGAATTTAGACTTTTAATTAATAAACAGAAATTAATTATTGGAGAACCCTAGGGATGAGTGACACTTGGACGACGGAGATTGTTTAGAGGTTTAGTCTTTAAAAAATTAATAAATTAATAATCAGGAAAGTAGGTGGGTCTCATTTTCCTATAAAATAAAGGGAAAGGAAGGAAGAAAAGGAGGAACGGTTAGCGTAACGTTACGCTGCCGAATTGTGGTTTGACGGATTTTCTTGTGTAGAGTTGGGTGTATCTCAGCTGTGTTTTTGGAGTGGTAGATCGGCCGTGGAGGCGAGCTGAGAAGCTAGTTTCTCTCTGGTTCTTGTGTGGCCCCTTTGCGGCTCGGGGGGCTAAGGGGGAAGCAGAGTACCCCTAGCGTTTGGCTGGGAGGTACCGGTGAGATTTCCTTGGTTGGCAAGCAGAAGCGGCACAGAGCGAGGGACGCGGCAAGGAGCACGGGATGCGGCACAGAGCGTGGGATGTCTTCCAAAGCGGGCGAGTGGCAATGGTATGGTTTTATTCTGATAGAGTAGTATGTCTAGTTATTCTCTTAGGCGATTATGATGCATTATATGTAAGATGTTGCTGCAAATTTTATTGTCACCTTGAGTAATCCTCCAGCCTTGATTTTACCACTCTTCTCCACCCCTCCAGAAAATTTTACTGTGTGTTGTCATGCTAGAACACTCGTTCGGCAATTCGCTTGGAAGGGTTGCTGCGTTGTAGTTATGGAATTTTTTTGGGTCAAATCGTTAATGAGTTGGGTGCTGGAATTTTCGATTGTATCTCGTGTTGTTGTTGATGATGGCCCACGTTTGGGGAAAGCTACACTGTGGGCGTTCTACAAAGTTATGGGCGTTTTTGTTGTTTTCCGTGAGCAAATCTGTTTGGGGCGTTTTTCTTAATTTACACAGTGAGCAATTCTTCTGTTTAGCGTTTGATTACTACTGTGGGAAATTGTATATGGGGCGGTTGTATTCATATTGGGCGTTTGGCCTTCGTCCTGCGTCCATCTTGATGGGCTGTTGATAAACCCTGTCTGCGTTAAAATCTTAGTTGGCAATTTGTTATCTTCTGGCATGTTGTTTGGGGCGTTTTGGTCTGCGTTAAAAAGGGGTTTTAATGAGCTGCGTTGTTCATTTTGTTTTTGGGATTTTTATTGCCACTGTTTAATTGGGCGTTTTACCTTGTGTATTGGCGTTTTTTTTCTTACTCGAGGCATGTGAAACATGGTGGGCATCTGGCATGGAGTATGGGAATTTTTTTTTATTGACGTAGGCCTGCGAAATGATGGTGGATGGGTTACCTTTATGTCTGGGCATTTTTTTTTTATAGTTTGCAGAGGGGAATTCATGTGAAACAGTGTGCGATTTTATTGCCATGTACAGGCTGTGTTGTCTACGTTCACCCCTGTTTTGCGTCCTGTTGAAGTGACTAAATTAGCTCTGCCCGCGTGTTAAAATCCCCCTTTACTGCGCCCACCAGTCAAGTGTTTATTTCGCTGCTGTCATAATCATTTTTCTTTTATACACCTGAGTCGATGGGTCCTGTCACTTTAGATGCGGCACGGTTGATATGAAGCAAGCTGCCAGCCTATTCAATGATCTTCTCATTAGAGTTCCCTTTAGTTGGGATAGCATTGGTAACGTTCAATCCATGCCCTTGAAGGATATTCCAACTTGGGCCTCATAGATAGGTTGAGTAGTCTCAAAACAGAGGAATGAGTCCATTTATATATTTTTAATAAAAATCAGTACTTCCAGTTTAAATGATTTTAAAAGGTGCACATATATCACTGTCAACTATGTATGCAATCATTGTCAATGCATAGGCACGTAATCATCAATACTAATATGATGTTCTATGGGAATAGTTCTGTCTTCATTACAACCGTCTTCCACCACACATAAGTCTTTACATAGTGTGCTACAGCCGTTTAGTTATGTTGATATTGGGAAGGATATGCTTAGTCCTTTCATGAATAGTGACCTTGTTCCATTCCTTGGAAGTAAGTGGTTTACTCCCGCTACCCAAATTATTGTTTAATGGCTTACTGTTCGTTGCTTTGTCAAATCACGCTGCAGTTATGTGTCATCTTGTTATTTTAGAAATCTGATGTCATTCATATTAAGAGGCTAATTTATATGTTGACCTGAAGGTTGGTATTTTTAGAGATGATGTGATCGTCAATATGATGATTTTGTTCATTTAAAAACATGATGCCATTCATAATTAAGATGTTAGCCTTGTATATTACTTTAGGGTAAGGGTTGTCCTTAGTGGAAGGTTGCTAACATTTTACTGTTGAACAATGAAAATGTAATATCCTAGCCTTGGAAAAATGCTATGTAGTCTTGTGAACTCAGGAACATAAGGGCGTCGCCATTTGGTTACATTGATGTGGTTGTATAATGAAAAATGGAGGTTAAAGCATTATAATGACATTGTTTTATTTTATTGGAAGTAAATGGTTTTATTTCCACTGCCTAGTTTTATTGTTTAATGTTATTAATGGCTAGGGTAATAGTGATGAAGGTTGAATTAATTGATTAAGTGATAGTAGTAAAGGTAGTATAGTGTTGATGATAGTAGTGTTAAATAGTCATGGCTTTATAAGGTAGCAATGTTAAGGTAACTATCAAAATGATGTAGTGTAATGAATGTTATGTTAGTGAATGTAAATTCCATGGAAGGTAATGATGTGAAGGGCACCGAATTGTTAGGTTAATGTTTTGGCCAAGCCAAGGCTAAGGCCATTAGGGTGCTTGGAATGAATAAGGGATGTAATGTCTGATGTTTAAGCTTGTGGACTTGCAATAGGTAAAGGAAGAGTGTTACGGCTTACATATGACAATTAATAATTGTTTATAATTATCGAAATTATAATGTATCGTTGAATATGAAATTGTCTTGTTCTTACCCTATCAGCAATTTACAAGAAGAGTAGAAAGGTATGACCGTATTGTTATTTCAACGTTATGGAAATTAGAAATAAAATGATATGGTTATCTTATTATGAGGTTAGTGTAAACTATTGATATGGACGAGACATACATGGTGAATGTCCTG
Source organism: Picea mariana (assembly GCA_032191745.1). NCBI lineage: Eukaryota > Viridiplantae > Streptophyta > Pinopsida > Pinales > Pinaceae > Picea > Picea mariana. The sequence continues at coordinate 4,409 of JASDQU010412700.1, forward strand.
GATTTACGAACATTAAACTACTCGGAGTTAGTAAAAGAGGGCTGATGATTCCTTGAACAATGTTAAACTTGGGTGTTCGTCGTCAGAGTCTTTGTCGCGTACCTTCCGTAAGGGGTGCCATCGTACTTTTTATTATGTCATACTTGATTTCATTCAGCTGGTTGCTTGGTCTGATTGTGTCGGGCGGGATGTAGACACCTCCACGTTCCTCAGAACAGTCGCTAGCCCTGAGACCTTAAATGGTTAAAGATGATGGGAAACCGGGCTTGAGCGTTGCTTATGTGTCTTGGAGGTCCTAACCTTGCAGGGTAGGACGGGCGGGAGGTCATTTGTATTTAGCAGTCAGTTTTACTTGTCGCTAAAATGTCTGTGTTGTGCACCTCTGCCTATGGCTGTATTGTTGTAGTTCCTCGTTGAGGCCTTCAGTCTTCTTGTGTTGAACTTCGGGATTGAGTCTTGTTTTTTTTAGAGTGGCATTGTGTCGTTCAGTATGTTGCTACTTCTACATGCGCGCACACACCGTAAACACACACAAAAAAAAAATTGCACCTACTACTTGATTGTTTGTCGTAACGAGGTGGTTCGTTACAATATCCCCAATGGGAAATTCAAAAGTAGAGACTTTGTCATTTCCATTTACATTTGACATGTGTTTCTGCCACAAGATGTGGAGTCTCTGCCAATTTGGCTGGGAATATCCTCTAATCATAGGGAATTCTCTAGTATCAAATCAGGATGTGCATATAAAAATGATATTCTTTATCAGCCAAACCAATTTTTCTCTTTCCCAAAACAAGACTAAATCGGGAGAACATATGCTCTGTCTATTAAAAATCTTCCTCATCTACCTAATATTAGAATATTACAATTATGAACAACCTTGATAATATTTCGATTCTCAAGCTGTTCAATGTTGTCTTAATTAAGAAAATACACTATTTCATTAACCRATTACAACTACATGATTAGTTGATTACATATTTTGCACACTGAATTGTCCTATTATTCAAGCCGGAGAACCAAAATTATGACATATAATAATCGCGACTCTAGAATAACCACGTCAACAAAGGGGCCAGTCATTGCCACGAGTGGTCATGTGTCAACGACCTAATCAACATCAACATGATGAGCTCTAAATAACGACGACATTGTTAAGAGTAGCAACATCTCATAGTAGCAACACCTTGGAGTAACAACACCTGTGAAGTAACAACACCTCGGAGTAGCAACACCTCAGAGTAAAAACATCTTGGAGTAGCATCACCTCGGAGTAACAACACTTGTGAAGTAACAACTTCTATAGAGTAACACCATCTCAGAGTAGCAACACCTCAGAGTAACAACATCTTGGAGTGGCAACACCTATATTTGTCGATTCTTCAGCAAGGATTCTTAACACTTTATTAGTAATCACCCAAAACAAACATTAGCATTCCCATAATGCAATAAAAACTTAAATAATCAAGGAATCAAGAAGACTTATCATATAGGGGTCAAAAGGGAAATATTTTGGACTATAGTGGCTATGAAGGATCATGAATAATAATTGAAGGATATAAAATAATAATAAATTGGTGGAAAAAAGAGTGTCAATTCCCAAACTCAACAGTGTGATCATACATGAACTATGAAATAGAGGCAGTGATTGTTTATCATTAGTACATGTATGGGCTATGTGTCATGTATTTTTTGGGGGAAAATATGAAGTTGAATTTATAAGCTAGCATGAGAAGAAAGACTTTGCATTTTGTTTATTTTTATTCTATGTAAGTCATTTATATTTTAACTTATTTAAAATTTACCCAAAAATCTAGATAAGGGAGGTTTATGGCTAATAATGAGGGTGGTTGAGAGTACATGGGGAAGGGGGTATGAAAAATTGATAAATAGGAAGAAGAAGTGGTGATAAAGGGGGTTTGAGAGGTTGGAGCATGTGGAGAGGTTGGATAATTCATGGAAGACATATTTATTGAGATAATCTTCTTAGAGCATATGTGATTTTCTGGTCTTAGAGTCACAGGCACAGAGGGCCAAGAAACCAAAAGGTTTGTTGGAGCTAGGAAGCGAGCTAGGCTCCTAACTTGGTTGGGAGGATTCTATTTTTTCACTATGGGAAAGTGGAAAAAGAATGCTTGGAAACATCTTTCTACTATTGGCATGACTACATTACAAATGGTCATCTTCAACGGACTAGGGAGGAGGTAGTTTACTTGGTGTTAGGACCACACAATGTACCTTTTTGCCTATACTTTTTTCCACTATTATACTTATGATCACCCATATTTAGACTCATACTATCACTTTATCTGATCATCCCAAAGGTATACAACGCCCCTTCTCATTACTATACGTTTAATCTATTTTGCATAATATTTTACATCACTCTCATACTTGACCATTGATTAGAAATGCATAAGTGTTCAAAACTGTAGATTAGCACTTGAGGCCTATTGCTGAAACACAAAACTGTCCAAGGTCACTGTTGTTGAAACATAGAACCGATGCTGAAACACATAGCTGCTATATAGTCTGAGGTCGCAGATGCTGAAACACAGAGCTATTACACAGTCCAGAGCCGCAGATGCTGAAACATAGAGCTGTTACACAGTCCAGAGTTGCAGATGTTGAAACACAGAGGAAACCACCAGGACCGACGATGTTGAAACACAAAGTAATCCGTTACAGTCAGCGGTCAACAAAGCACTAACCGTCGCTCCTACACAAGAATGCCGACATAGTCAAGAGCACAATTCACGTGGCTGAAATAGCTCGCGAATTGCGATGCTAAAACAACATCAGCAACAACGAGAAGAAGCTGTTACACTAGCCGTAACAACAATACCTCATTCAGCTCCTGCAATAGCATTCTGTTGTGCGAGACTAGGACATCCTATGATGGTTTAGAAAGTAGATCCGACTAAAGATAGGACTCAGATACACATTGTAATTTATTGTATCGAAGGGGTTCCCTCTTTAAATAAGAGGAAATCATCATTTGAGGGATCCAAGTTTTATGTATTGAAAAGCTTCAGAGAGAGGGACGTACTTCATTTTCAGACTGTAATATGATATTTTGATAGATGAATAAAAGACTGCTTTGAGTATCCTTCCCTAGATTTCTCGTTTCAGGGGAATCTTGTGAGAAGGGAGGGCCCACCTTCTTCACAAGATTCACCCGTTAGTTTTAGAAGTGTGTTAGTACAATTTCTGTTTATGCTTTGATTAAATTTTGCTGAAACACTTCTTTTAAGGAATTCTGCTTTGCTGAAACACTACTGAACTCTGTCTTAGTTTATTGAGTGAAATTCGTAATTCTTTTTATTAGCAATCTTGTGTGATGATTTTATGAGGCTAGCCAAAGATTGGGTTAAGGGTTCCTGCTCAAAAAGGAAGGAATCAGAACATCTTGTTCTCTGTAGATTTCAATTACTTCTGCAAGTGTGCTAGCCAGAGATTGGGTTAAGGGTTCCTGCTCAGAAAGGAAGGAATCAGAACATCCTGTTCTCTGTAGATTTCCATTATTCCTGCAAGTGTGCTAGCCAGAGACTGGGTTAAGGGTTCCTTCTCAGAAAGGAAGGGATCATACTATTTTGTTATCTGTAGATCTCAATTATTTTTCACAAGTGTGCTAATCATAAATAGGGCTAAAGGTTCCTGCTTAGAAAGGAAGGAATTAGATGGCCTTGTTCTCTACTAGATAGATTTAATTTCCTCTGCATTACTGTTTTCATGAAAGAGTGTTAATCAGAATTAAAGTACTGAAGTCTCTGTTGAGAGTAAGGGTCATGTTCTCTGGTTGCAGAATAGTTGTTCTTTCCTGTTGCAAGTATTATTTTAATGTAATCCAGGATTCCTTAGATTAATCTTTAAGATTTGCGATAGGTAGGTTGCTTTCCTGTGATTTAAATAAGAACTTCAGTTCATTCAAGGCAAGTGTGATTAGTATAGTTTCTTTTACTACAACTCTAAGTTACTTTTGGAATTGAGCATATATAGTGCGTGGTTATCTTTGAAATAAACAGACTTCCCCGGGTTGACAATTTATGTATCACTTGATTGTTTGAATCAATTAAGCAATTATAGTGAACAACATTTTGGCGCCGTTGTCGAGGAAGATAGCTATAGATTTCAAAAGAACTTATGATTTCTTTTCTTTAGATAAAAAGAATGCATGAAAGACCCCAAAGACACTAACCGTACAGGTGGCAAGGGAAAAGGAAAAGGAGGAAGAAAGACTTACATTGACGAGATTTCATCAAAGACTGAATCTGCTGCTCAACGACCAAACCTTCAATGATAATTTCAAATGGTTATGAAACAAAGCAGATTACCCTCTATCATCATGCTATACCCCTGGTTAATAATGATAATTCCGTATGGGTAGATTTTGAGGATCAACCTACTCAACCACTTTTGAATATCGGACAAGCTTTAAGACTGAAAGACTCTACTGAGGATGAAATAATCAATAATTTTATTTGCGAACCCTCCTTTGTAACTCCAGAAACTCATAATCAACTAACTACACTGTTGGAGTCTGATAATCAAGAAAACCTCAATTCAGAAAGCCCACCTCAAACACCTAAAACCATCTCCTACAAAAGCATACCGGTCGAAATTGAACCTCGCAAAACATTAAATATAAACCCTCATTTGACAGATGCGGAAACACAACAGTTAATGAAGTTACTTCGGGAAAATAAAGAAGCATTCGCATGGGATTACACAGATATGAAAGGAATCTCTCCTGAGTTATGTACTCATAGAATATATATTAAGGAAGATTGTCGGCCAATCTGTCAACCTCAGCGACGAATGAACCGCAATCTAAGAGAAATCCTCAAAGAAGAACTTCAAAAATTACTCAATGCAGGGTTTATCTATCCTATATCAGACAGTGAATGGGTGTCCCCATTGGTAATAGTTCCTAAGAATAACGGAAAATGGAGAGTATGTGTGGATTACAGAGCTTTAAATAAAGCCACTTAGAAAGATCACTTTCCATTACCATTCATTGATCAAGTGTTAGATAATTTGTCAGGGAAGACTTTTTTCTCATTTTTAGATGGTTTCAGTGGGTACAACCAGATTAAAATTGCACCTCAAGATCAAGATAAAACCACCTTCACCAGCCCTTGGGGAACCTTTGCTTATAGAGTCCTTCCATTTGGACCATGTAATGCACCAACAACGTTCGAAAGGGCAGTTTTAGGAATCTTTTCTGATATGCTTAATGACTCTATGAAAATTTTTATGGATGAATTTACTCCTTATGGTGTTTCTTTTCAGGAAGCACTGGAAAACCTTGAGAAGGTACTTAAACGATGCATACAAGCTTAAATTTCCTTAAGCACAGAAAAATACCATATGATGATGAGTGAAGGAATAGTGCTTGGACATTTTATCTCATCTCAAGGAATTCAGGTAGACCCATCCAAAATACAAGTCATTAAGGATCTTCCTACTCCCAAAACCCAAACAGAGGTAAGAAGATTTCTAGGACATGCTGGATACTACATAAGATTTATTAAACATTTTTCCAAAATAGCTTCTCCCCTGTTTGTTTTATTGATGAAAAATGCTGAATTCAAATGGACTAATTTTTGTCAAGAAGCATTTAATACACTTAAACATCAGTTATCTACAACTCCTATCCTTAGAGGACCTGATTGGACACTTCCCTTTCACATATCCTCCGATGCTTCAGACACTGCTATAGGAGCTGTCTTGGGATAGGAAGAAGATCATCTCCCTTATGCTATATATTTCATCAACAAGAATATGACCCCTGCTGAACTCAATTATACAGTCACCAAGAAGGAATTCTTAGCATTTATTTATGCAATTAATAAATTTAGACATTACATTACTGGCTATTCTACTTTTTTCCATACTGATCACTCAGCTATCAAGTACTTAATGAATAAACCTATCACAAATGCTAGAGTCACCAGATGGCTACTATTATTGCAAGAATTTGATATTACAATTGTAGATAGACCAGGAAAAGAGA
>JASDQU010412704.1:0-10423 GCA_032191745.1 Picea mariana
ACGTAATCTCTACACCAAGACCAACAAAGCAGGGTGAGTAACTCTGCTAGTCTCAATGCGACCTCGTGATTGACCCTTGTGTTAGAAGGGCTTCCCAGGACAAAATGTAATAAGTGGATTTAACCGCTCCCTAGCTCAAGATTCTATGTTTGTTTGCAACTTTGGAAAGTTATCTTTCTCACCTATTCCAAATCCCTACAACTAATCTAATGTAGGTTTGCTACCAGAAAATATAAAAATGTCTAATCAATTTTTATAAGCGATTTATTTTATGGCTGTTGTTACTCAAAAGGAAGATGGCATGGACAATTTGGTGTTTTGACCGACTCGAAAATTATGCAAAGATATGAAGATGCAATCTTTTCATTTCAATAAAATCTATACTACGAGAAGGAGAAAACATTTATCATTTCCATATGCATGACGTCCCGAAACTTATTAAACTCATCAATATAAATATTCTCAAAAAATGAGAAAAAGGTACTAAACACCAATGCATGATTCATGGCCCCCCCCGGACATGAGGGGGAAATTTTTTCATAATTTAAGATCAAAAAATGCCAAGAATCAATGCATGATTCAAAAAATGTACTAAACACCAATGCATGATTCAAAAAATGCCAAGAATCATGCAATTTCGCTACTTCAAATGACAATATGCCCCCAATCTAATATAAAGCAAGAAATTAAATCTTTTTGTTTCAAAAACTTCACTAAAAGAAATAATGAACTTTCTTAAAACAAAGAATCCCAAACTAAAAGTTCTCTTTTAAAGCGAACTATTCAGAAGAAATCTGATCTTTCCCTAAACAATTCTAAAGAAAACACATGCTTTGTAATTGAAAGACACTCAAAGCAAGAGACTAATCCTTCAAAACCAAACAAAGAAAAAGTGGCTAAAAGAAACTCAAAGGATGTCAAGCAGACTGTAAGCAGATCAATATAGGCTCTAAAAGTTCAATCCAGCTGATCAAAGAAAAACTGGGTCATCAAAAGATGACAAGACCCAATCCAAAAAAGTTTACAAACAAGTTCGCAGCCTAGCAATAGAGTGAAGTGCGAGAATTAGGTATTCTCGCAGGCTAGACATTGGTAGGGTGCGAGAAGTTCACACTGAACCTAAGAGCAGGTTGCGAACATCAATGATTCTCGTAGTCCATAGAGAGGTATAGTGCGAGAATGTCTGTAATCAAAGAAAATTTTGAAAAAGGGCTAAATTTGAGTGAACTTTCAGAGCCAGAGAGTCTGGATGGATCTCCCACAAACTCAGAGACCAGAAAACATGCAATCAAAGAAAGGGAAAATAGACTAACTAGGAAACAATCCGTTCCCCAGTATGGTCGCCAATTTTGTTATCGGATTAATCGGTAGGTGCAAACACTAACTGATCTCCCTAGATCCACCTAGATCTAGAACAAAACACGCCAGAACATGACACTTTCCTTAAGTTTTAAATATTGAATTTACTAACCAAAGAGGGATGGGTGACATACCATTTAAACGTCACTTCCTCTCACCATCTCCATCCTAGCTCCGTTCCAACGTTCATACAATGATAATCCTGTAAAAGAACACAGCCAACCAAAGCTAACAAGCTCAAGAACCCCTTCTCCATGAGAGCTCCTCTCCTTTTATAAGATGAAGAGGATAAGGTGAGGAGGTTAGGATGATCCCACTAAATCATGAAAGCGAGTAAGATCCAAACCATTCAGATGTCACCTCACCATGGAAGTTTCTCCTTCTAGAAGATTCGAGAAAACACTCATTTTTCCCACGTGTAAGCATTCTCGCACCTTGCCTATAGAGCAGCCTATGAATAGTTCACACCCTAAGTGTGGGCAGCCTACGAGAATCAATCATTCTCGCACCCTAATACATAGGCAGCCTGTGAACTTCCTTTTTTATAGGGTTTTTACACAGGAGAATCCAACTTTTTCTCTCAGGAAAAGTTCTTCTCTCTTCTTTCTTCAAGAACTCAGGCCACTGACCCCTATGAAGGAAAAAGTTAGGTTTACATCATAAATAGTCATAGGGATGACAAAAATAATGGGTAACAACAACTCTAATGAATATCTAATGGTAGAAATGTTACACTCTGAAATGCTTAACAGGATTACAAATCAACATACACAACTAAACAGACTCAATATCTCTCCTAACTCAATCCCCCTTCATATTTGGAGTCCTCTCACTCATTAAATAGAAAATTACATCAATAATATCTCTAGGAGGTCGCAGCCTACTCCATGCATTGGATTCTATTCCTTAGAGATATGTGGCAAACAGAAAATCCAATTATTCCTTAATTCTTGGAAACTGTCTTTTAGAATAAATGCAACTGCAGCCAACTCATTTCATGTATATTTAGTGGAGATGAATATTGGGTACAAGTGTCCCTTGGTTTCTAATTGATCTATGATAACCCATTCGAACCTCGTGAGATATGTGGCAGCCCTCCTACAACTCGGATTTATCAATATGTTAGACTTTGCAGCGCAATTTCAGGATTCATTGCAAACTTTCCTGTAGGTGACGATTTCCACTTTTCTCCCAAACTATGAACTGGGTTAGGATTATTTTTGGTCAAAAAGTCAATGACATTATGATTCTTCTCCACACAAAATTTCAAAAGAACCCATATCATCATTTAAAATTTACGATGAAAATACGATTTTGAAGTTTGCAGCGCATAGTCAAGTTTGCAGCTCACAGTGAAGTTTGCAACACACAGTTGAGTTGGTAGCGCATAGTGAAGTTTGCAGCACGTATTTGAGCTTGCAGCACGGAGTGAATTTTGTAGTGCACAATGAAGTTTGCAGTGCGCATTTGAGTTTGCAGCGTGCAGTGAATTTTGCAATGCACAGTCAATTTTGCAACACACAGTTGCAAATGGAAATGAAGATAAGAAATGATAAAGATTCATTTTGAAACTGACCCTTGGAGATGTTGGATGAGGGCCAGAATCTAAAAACAATATTCATGCTAACATTGGCTCCTAGCGGGGAATGACATGCTCCCTGCAAGCTACCAATAACTTGTAGTTCTAGTGCCTTATCCATTTTGAAAATATGAAACTTGTAGCTGTCCATCATGCACTACAGTAGACCTGAGCTGCAAACTGTGAATTGTTCCTTCCTAAAGTACACTTTTGCTCTTTATTGGAAATTAAAACATTCACAGATTGTGTAAACTGAGGGAAATGATTGAAACATCAATCTTGTTTATTTACAATTCATATACTAACCAACTGAAAAACCACTTTGCTCATGTATATACAAATTTCCAAAATAGCCAATCAAGCAATTGATTTCTTGGAATGGATTTATGCTTGCGGTTGTCTGAAAAACCATAAAAAGAATTTAGTGTATGCAACAAAAAATTATTAGGTATCTCATACTCATAGCAGCAAAGAAACACCATGCCCAAACTGTCAGTGTGTGAATATTATTAAAACTGAGACTCCATCCAATCGCCTATGGGATCATGAAACTCATGACAAATTTTTTTGGGTTGATCCAAAGGACAAGGCTTCCACTGTATTGAATATTCTATGTGAATAAAATTATGATCTCTCTTATTCTGAAAGACAAATGATTATGCAATATATTTCCACCGTTGTCAAATATTTCAAGTGAAGGGTGAAAATGGATCTTGTCTTCATGATCTTTTACAGGAGTAAGTATGTTTTCAAATTTATCATAAACAGGTAAACTTTGAACACATGCAAGATCAAGGACCTGTTTATCATCCTTCTCTTTAATCACAGGTGAAAACACATCATAAGAAACGTCTTGAAAGACCCAAGGAAAATATTCTTCTGCAGCTATTTCTTTATGAAAAGCATCATTTTCATAGCTATCATATGTTGATGTGTACATTAATTCTTTGGAATCTGAATACTTAAAAGAAACAATTTGACCTTCATGAAAATTTGGAGCATCCTCAAAACTGTTAGAGACATTCGAGTCGAGGAAAAATGTGTCTACAGTGTTTCTATCACCAACATCCTTATCATTAAAACAATAAATACTCTTCTTTCGAAACTAAAGAAATAGAGAAGGTTTTACATGGGGATGATTCCTCTTCTATATTCTCAATATTTTATTTTGCTTCATCCTTATAACCAGAAGAATTACTAAATGAATTATGGATGTAGAATTCAAATTCTTTACAACAATTTTCAAAAACAAGATCGACTAGATAAAATATTTTGAAATGATGATGAAACATGGTATGAAACTCTTTTAATGATGAAATACTTGAGGGAGGAAGAGATCTATACCATCCTTGAGTGTCTCCTTCTAGTGAATACATGAACATTTTCATGATCACATCCTCATTATGTATATCTAACTGATCCATACATTGATCAAATGTAATGAGGTTTTGTGTAGGATTCTCCTCCTTCCTTTCTATGAATAGAGGTAGAAAATATCCCCATTCTGATATATGAGGTACTACATGTGGGAAACCAGGAACTGCAGAAAAGTTAAGAGGTGCAAACCTTCAAGCCAAAACAACAACAAATGTCTTTGACATTCTGAAATTGTGGAGTTGCCACTGTATCTGTCCTTCATGGAGTCACGAGATGAATGATGCAGTATGCACTATGTCAACAACCTTTGTGCACCATCAAAGACTATATCTAAGATTTTTCATTCTCCTAAGTAAAATCTTCAACTCCGTCCCCGACAACGGTGCCAAAAATGTTAGCACTAGAAGTCACACCTAGATTGTTGTAGGTGTAATCCTAATACCCATCATAATTTTAATAATTAAATCAATTTTATGGTTGGTGGATTATCAAGAAAGAACAAGAAAGAGAGAAACAGACTGTCTGCAGAGACATTCCATTGGGCATAGAGTCATAACATTCTACAGATCAAAGGCAATCAATATGCCTACCAGAAAAAAGGGATATATAATGATGAACAGAAGAATGAAGTAGATAAAACTAAGAAGAAATATTCATTAAGCAATGATACTCTTTGCAAAATGAATAAAAATAATACAATCACTAAAATACTTTGCAGCTCATGAATCACCTACCCATGAACAACCATTGATCCTCAATGTCTTAAACTCATTCAAGAAATATGCAAATTTAAATGGAAAACAAAGAAAACACAATCTAATAGTAACAACTCTCATGAATCTCTAATGGTAGAAATGTTACATTCTGATATACCCAACAGGATTACAAATCAACATACACAACTAAACTGCCTCAATCTCTCTCCTAAGCCAATGCCCCCTCCTATTTGGAGTCCTCTCAATCATCAAATAGAAAATTACATCAATAATATCTATAGTAGGTCACATCCTACTCCATGCATTGGATTCTATTCCTTAGAGATATGTGGCAAACAAAAAATCCAACTAATTCCTTGATTCATGGAAACTGTCTTTTAGAATAAATGCAACTGCAGTCAACTCATTGCATGGAGATTTAGTGGAGTTGAATATTAGGTACAAGTGCCCCTTGGTGTCTAACTGATCTCTGAGAACCCATTCAAACCTACTCGGATAGGTGGAATCCCTCCTACATCTCGGATTTATCAGACTATTAGAGTTTGCAGCACAATTTCAGGATTCGCTACAAACTGTCCTGTAGGTGATGATTTACACTTTTCTCCCAACCGACGAACTAGGTTAGGATGATTTTTGTTCAGAAATTCAATGACATTATGATTCATCTCCACATAAAAATTTCAGAAGCACCGAGATCGTCATTTAAAAGTTATGATGAAAATACAATTTTGAAGTTTGCAGCACACAATCAAGTTTCCAACACACAATGAAGTTTGCAGCACACAGTTGAGTTTGTAGCGCGCAACAAAGTTTGTAGTGCACAGTGAGGTTTGCAGTGTGCAGTTGATTTTGCAGCGTGCAGTGAATTTTTTAGTGCACAGTCAAGTTTGCAGCGCATAGTTGCAAATGGAAATGAAGATAAGAAATGATAAAGCTTCCTTCTGAAACTGACTCTTCGATATGTGATGGCCAGGCGCTAAAAACAATATTGGTGCTAACAAAATGCATCAAAGTGTTTGATCAAATCTCACACCTCCTGCTGGTAATGTTTGAGGCGACTTGAAAGGAAATGAATGGTGTTTCTTACTTGTGTTATTACAATTTCAGAGTCACCAAATACCTTTGTCTTGCTTGCTTTGATGTCTACTTCCTTTTTCAATACTTGTAAGAGAGATTCATACTCATCAGTATTATTTGTGCATTGGAACTCAAGTTTGCAAGGATTCTTGATCCTTTTTATCATTAGGGGGTTTGGTGATAGTGGACTTAGTTTTGATGACAATATTATCTTTTGGAGTTTCAACTTAAGGGTTACCTTTCAGACTGAGCATGTCCTTTTAGAATTTAATGGCTTCTTTGAAGATAGTTTCCAACGTGTTTTTTTCAGCCCTTTTTACAAACATATACATGCAAATAGGGAGGGATGAGGTGTAGAACTCAATTGAAACATATTTAGTAGGTTTGGAAGAATGAGGCCTTTTTTATATTAATGTAAGGAACCTTTGATTAAAATATTTAACCTTCTTTTTAGTTTCCATTTTAATTATTGAAAGGTCAAGCACTAGAGTTGTTGGGGTGTTTTCTTACCAAAGCTTTCAATGAAAGTGGTTTCAAAAGAATTCCAACATGTAATTGAGGCTTAGGATAAAGAGAATTACCTAGTTCAAGATTTTTTCTCAAACATATAAGGAAAAATATTGCAGATGACATCTTCATGTTGCATTTTCATCAATCTGACAACAAGCATAAATTGTTTAACACAGTCTTCAATAGAATCTTTCTCGTCCAATTTGAATCTGGGAAAGAACTTCTTAGCATTCTTATAAATGTCATGAAATGCCCTAGGTATTGTAACAGCATCGAGAAAAAACCAAGGTTGGTTATTTTGTTTATTTGGATTTTGTTGGTTATAATTAAATCCGACCATTTGTTGAGGATTGATAGAGATTCATTCTCCTCCTTCTTCTTTAGGCTTGTCTTGAGGTTCACCTCTTGGTGTTTTGGGTTGATATTCTGGAGGAATGGGAGATCGAACACCCCCATAAAGTATATGTTTTTATAGGTTGAATTATAAAGGTTTTGAAACTCCTTGTAATACCCGCGATAGGTGGTAATTGGGTGTATCTATGATTGGTTTACATTGTGGGTTAAGGGAATATCAAGAGCCCATTCTTCCCATGTGGGACTCCTATTCCCTTTGGGTATTGTCGATGCCACAACAAAACCCTTTTAATTTTGTTTTTACAATTGAAAGGAAAGGTCCTTCATACTAAAATTTCATCCCTAATGCATAATCCTCTACTACTTGAGTCTAATGTCATTTATTTTCCTACCTTGAGGGAGTTGGGGGTTTAATATTGATTGATGATTATATTTGATGGGTGTTGATTATTCCTTTCTATCTAATGATTTCAAATTTATTCATGATTCTTATTAAACCATGATGTTTCATTGACATTTGTATGATGGAATTGACACATTATCTTCGACCTTTTGTTGATTCTAGAGTGTTTGTTGATCTTATGCGGCTGTAGGGTTTGATGTTTTATTGCATGTATTGAATAATTTTGTTGTTGATTATTTTTCTGATTGACTACTCAAATTATGCATCTTCATGCTTGCATGATTGTGCTTCATGTTTTCATCTTATTATTTCGCATGCGAATTCTACTCACTTGTTTCAAACTCTAAGTCTAAATTACAAAAGAAATAATCCTTCTAAGTTGAAACTTGGCACATATAGTATCAAGACACTTATCTAGAGACAGCCATGATTATTATTGAAGAATCTAACACTTATCTATAAGTTTACTTTAAGGAAGGGAATATGAGGTTTATAGTGTATCAAAAAGTATTCCTTTAATCGCAAGGATGATCTAATTCTTATTTTTTGCAGGAGTACGTTTGAAGGGCCACTTCATTCACGTTACCACTCCAGCCTTGAGAGGAATGTGGGGGAATATCTTGATCCTTATCCACAACCTTGACCTTCATTCTTTCTATAATTCTTTTTATCGGGAAGTGGAGTACCTTGGTTTGCAGTTGTCTCAACGTTCAAATTCCCCAAGGCTATCAGATCCACCATTTCCCATAATCCAGACCATGAACCTCTTCAAATTGATCTATACTGGGTCCTTTTTGGATCTTATCCTTCTCCAAAACCTAGGACAAAATCCCATCTATTTAATGGTTTTAATTTCTTTTTGTGTCATCAACTGATACATGTTAGCTATCTATTGCATTTATATAATGCATAGTGGTATGACATAAGGAAACTTTCCTTGACCTGGTTGTATTCCCGCTCTTTGCGGTCTTATAATTTCCGCCCTCTGAGATGTGCATCTTGATTGGAATCGCTTGTGTCATGTTCTTGGTTGGAGTTGATCTTCTTTTTTTTCCACTCATCGCTACTTGTGATGTTAAATCATCACATGCAGTGTCATATTATTCCCCTTCGTCGCAACTAAATCACAATATTCTTCATCACTATATGACCTAACTCCTCTCCATAATACCCAGTTTCTTAAATCCTACCTGATATGCCTTATTCCTAATTTCATCCCCTAGGTGTGAAACCCTAACCAGTGGAACCATGAGGGGCATGGAACCTTGACTTCTGTAATTTGTTCTAATTTCCTAATTTTCTATTTTGTTATTTATTTATTTATTTTAAATTTTTTCAGATATTTTTATTTGATGTGACATTCTGCTCTTGTGAGCACATGTTATTTACTTATTCTTTGAGGACACTTGCGTGCAAGTGATCCAATTATAGCACATGGTTATTTGTTTCTCTTATGGATGCTTATGAAGATGTTGATGGATCCTGATTTTTATGTTTTATATGCGTACTCACAGATGTTATTTATGAGTTTTCCCTAAGTGTGTAGAACATTGACAGAGTGTGGATGTCGATGGCATCGATAGAACTCCTTGGACTCCATATTGATTCAGGGAGTGGATTGTATTGGTTTGAGTATTTCATTTATGCATATGTGACATATGATCGATTATAGTATGAACTTGTATATGGATCATTGACAATGTTTTGTTGATGGATGCAGGCCGACGATTGCTTGCTAATCTGACTCACATAAGGAGTAAAGGGGCCATGCACATAGACTAGATATTGAGAGAGAGGTGTGGTAGAGTCCCTGTCACAGCCTACTAGCACTCCCGTCGTGGCTCGAATTGTAGGTTAATTATTACCTAGTTTGAGAGATCCACGATGCCATGAGGGAAGACTGAGATAGTCGCTCATGAAAATTTCTAAGGGGCACACAATAAGGTAGGGTGTTTATTCCTTAGAATCCCTTAGTATCTCACAAGGTCGCCTGAATGGAGTGTTGACTCTAGGGGTTGGACAACTACCCAAACCAGTCAAAGGCACGTGGCACCCTTGGAGCACGGAGTGCATATTTAAGGGCACGTCGTGTAATTAAAAATTTTAATCAAAGGAGAGTGGCACCCTTGGAGCACAGAGTGCATCTTGAAGGGCATGTTGGATACATAAAATTTGAGTCAATGAATCTAGGTGGCCTAGAAAACCCTGAGCGAATAATTAACCTTGTAAAATCTTGAGCATTGCCATATCAATCAATCAATTAATTAATTAAGGATTGAATTTATTAATCATAATCCATATAAGAGTCTAGGTCTTTGATATTAAAAATTTAATTAATCCTAATTCTAATTTAGTAAGAAGACTAAAAACTAAATTTATAAATTAAATAATGAGGGGATGAAGTAGATCAATTTAAGAAATCAAGGAAAATAAAATAAATCTAAATATTGATTTAATACACATATGTGCAAGTAATTACCAAAATGGAATTTAAGATAATGACAGAATAAAGCTAAGGGAATGGGTACGCATAGAAAGGAATCTAGAGTCTTGTTAACAATATTCTAACTAGGAGAAGATTCATATTTTAACTCAACTCAATTTTAGAAAGGCATGAGTCATTAATTGGAAATAAGGAGAATAGAGAGACAACTAGGAGTGATTTAAGGAGCGCTTTTGGGAAGGGTGAGGGAAATTGAATTTTATTAAAATAGACTGTGGATTTAATTGTGCAAATTGGGGAAAGGGTGACAAGTGTAAGGGGGAGATAATTCTAAATTATTTTAATTAAAAAGTGAATTAATTGTGCAAGTGGGGATAAGTTATGGGAAGATTCTATAAAACAAATGGCTGAGATGAGAAATGGATCATCACTAGTTATGGGTAATGTTATGCTGCAGAAATGTTGACTAGTTTTACTTGTCAGAGTTGGGATACCCAGCTTTAGAGAGAGTGGTGGCTCTACCTTGCGAGGTGAGATGGGGGCTAGAGGATTTCTGGTTGTGTGTGTGTGTGGCCCCTTTGTGGCTAGGGGGGCTAAGGGGGGGG
>JASDQU010412714.1:0-10382 GCA_032191745.1 Picea mariana
GCCATAAGTTGAATTGAGTTATCCCATTGATCCACCTTTACAAAATACAAAAACATTCATTTCTTAAGGTACCAAGCACCTTTGGTCTGCAACCACAAAGGGTTTCTTGGAGTGATAACAAATTGGCGCCGTTGCCGGGGAGAGGAGATCAAAGCTCAGCTTCCCTGGGAGATGACATAAGATCCATCTTTGACGATAGACAAAGCCTGGACATCATTTGGTTGTAATCATCTATCTGGCGACTCCATGAGGATGAATTCAGTGGCGACTCCATTGTTTAGAATTCTGTTGGTGACTCCACTGGTATGAAATGGAAAAGATCTTAGCTAAGAGGTATGCTTTCTATGATTTTTCAGATATAGCCGATTTTCCACATCCAGTGCCAACTATAAATGAATGGGATGATTATCTTCCCAGATTCAGAGGAAGTAAGTATGATCATCCTGGTGAACACTTATTCAATTTTCATCAATGCATGCTTGAACATGGTTTTGTTCACGAAGATGTCTTGATCAAGATGTTCAAATTTTCTTTAGAAGGAAATGCTCGTGAATGGTGTCAATCCCTTCCTGCTGTTAGTATCCATTCTCTGAAGGATTTCCATGTGGCTTTCAATTCATATTACGAGAAGATTTATTTAGCTGATCTTATTCTTGATAATTGTTGTAAAGAATCTGCATTTCACACCCAACATTCAGTTAGTATTCCTTCCGATTGTGAAGATGTTGATGATAGTCATATTGCAGACACATTTGTCATTGATTCAAATGTCTCTTATAGTTATGACTATGGGATTAAGGATGCTTCAGATTTTGATAAAGAAATTATTGATATGAATTCAGTATCCCAAGACCTTCAGAGGCAACTGATCTTGCCTTTACCACTGATATCCATCATTCTTGATTTGAAATCTGCAGCAGATATCAAACAATCCATGATTAGTACAGAAATCAATCTACAACCATGTTCATATTTACATATAGTTGAAAGTGCCAGCCTGTGTGAGAAAGAGAATATACAGAATTTTTTTGATTTTTAGCTCCAACAACAAGAAGAGGTTTTTCTTTACAACTTTGTTGATCCTTTTGCTGATTATTTCGATTCTTTGAGTAGAACAGATGTCAATTTGTTATTGTCAAAGGAAGGTTGGTTTTGCTGCCCTTTCAAACTCCATTTCTGTATGATATTTTTCAGTTTGGGATTAAGATCAAGAATAGTTTCAGGAAATCATTTTCTGACATGGCTTCATTGGAAGCATGATTTCACTTAATGAGAGGCAGTACAGTTGGTTAGCGTAGGAGTTAGCAGTAGAATAAGCTCTTCATCTGAGCAAGCAAATTCTTTCAGTTATTTGTTGATGAATAAGCAGAGCAAGCTATAGGCAGACTTCACAAAAAAAATGTAATGGTATTTAAAAAAAAAAAAAAGCCTGTTCATATCCCTCTCATTTCTACTTGTTATTTTTGTGGCCAATGTCTTTAATTCCAAGTTCTTCATGGATTTTCTGGTGATTGATTTTGCCCAGCATCCTTGAAATTTTCCCCTCTTGACCTGCAATTGTTAGCCCTAATCTATTGCATTTAGTCACTGTCTTAAGTCTATAATATCTAATCTCAAATCACAAGTCTAAACCTATCGGTGTTGATGGTTTGTTTTTAAAAAGATATCCCATGAATTAGCTTACCTACTAAACCATTTAATATGCCATATTCCAATTCATATGTTATACTGTCTCACATGCTAGCTGCGCATTCAAATTCAAAGCCACGAGTCATTTATACATATGGAGTGTTACCTTTTCCTCCATTCTGTACATCTCAAGTGAATCAACGTCTTCCTGCTCCAAGAGTTCAACCTTTGTTTGTAGGCCCACCAGGACCCCAAGGGCATATCCATCTATGGCTGTTATTCCTCCAATGTGGTCAGCAGCTCCTAGGTCTACACCAAGAATGCCTGGTTCTGGTACAGGAGTATTTCTTCCATGCAGTGGCTCAGGTAGTGGCTCAGGTCAGCCTGTATCTTTGCTCCAGCAACAGCAAGGAGTACTTGATATTTCCATTGGGCTACCTATTAACGAACAGTCCTTAACTCTTCCTTCTTCCACAGAGTCTCCTGGAAATTCATGTTCTACTTCAAAATTATCAAAGATGGCAGAACCAAACCAATTTAGCATTTGACAATCTTGATAAGGATTCAGAGAGATCAAATGCAATTATATCTTCACAATCATTCCCTGCTAAATTTGACTTTGCAAGTCCTAAAACTGCTCCTAATAAAGATATGGTAAACAAAAGCCCAAAATCAGATTCTAATGCAAGCAAAATGACTATCAATTTCTTTAATGAGGGTAATCATTCACAGCCTCATATCAGTCCACCTCATTTTGTACGGCCCTTCTGGACAATTTTGGGCGGGCGATAACAATAAATCATCCTGGTGATTATAAAGGACCTCTTTTGAAGTTCCATTTTGAAGAAAGCATAGCTCAGAAGAAAATTTTGATTCAGAATCCAAGTGAGCATTCTAGTGTTTCTGATTTAACATCTACAAATTGTCAATTATTTGGAACTGTCGACCTGATTTTGGCTGGGGAACAACAAGATGAAGCTTGTAATCTCAGTTGAGGCGATTTATCTGATGCCCAGCGTATCTCTTCTCACCATATATGTCATTGCAGTGTGATAAATCATTGTCCTATTTGGTGGATAATGGAAGGTCCCAAAACTGTCATTCATGACTTTTCTTCACCTTCAATCTGTGAGATAAAATTTCATCCGACTATCAAGAATTGTTCAAATATCAGTGTCTCAGTCAGAGTAGAAACTTCTAAAAATGGATCAGTAGTAGATCAGACAAGTGACACAGCTCAAGCTTCAGATGCACGAAATCAAGTAGGTTGGTATGACATATCTTTAGAAACAGATGAGATGGAAAAAGTCAAAGCAAATCCAGGACAAGGGGCTTCTTTTCTCATACCATCAAATGAGTTTTCTGAGCTCCAGACTGTTGTTCCTTGCTCATCATTCATGTGGTTTGCATTAAGTTCTAAAAACATCAAAAAACTAGGACCACAGTCTTCAATTACTCTACCCTATATCTATCTGTCTTTGTTCCAAGATGTTAGAGGGTTTATCAAACGAGATGAAATTGAACAACTTGCACCACTAATGCTCGAGCGTGTCAAAGGGCCCTGCGAGCAGGTTTTGCTTGAAGCAGGAGATAATGTAGATAAGATTCATGCGGTTGAAGTTGTTGGCTCAGGTTCTCGTATTCCTGCCAGGTGTTAATGGCTGTCTCTAAAAATGAAAGGTCGATTTATATCAGCAAGCCCGATTTATTTCCACAGATCGAAGTTTTTTTTTCATTTCTGCTTAAACGCCTGATGCATGCCTAGTCATAAAAAATGCAGATGCAGAGTAAACGCCAAGTGCCTGAGAGATAAAATCAGGTGTCGAAGAGGTTGATCGAAATGTGGAATTACAAGAGCAATTATCACGCCAAATCCAGGTCAACTCACGAATCGGATCTAGATTTCAAGTCATCGAATAGCAGCAATGAAAGTGCCATATGTCAAATTTTGAAGGTGTGGGAGGTGTCAAAAAAAGGGTTTCCGGGTGTTAGGTTCATCTCATTCATATGGATACATGTCCTCCATTCGCTATCATATGAAAATCTTCTAAAAGATATCGCAACGTTTATCTCCAGATTGTTTTACAGGAAGGAGTGTATGTGCAAAGTACCATAGAGAGTGTTATGGAGAATGAGGATGGGCGACAAATTTTAGTGGAAGCCTTAGTTATTATTGGAGTTCTGTTACTCTTGATGGAGCACCGTTTGAATGGTGGTATGAGGGAACGACTGCTGGTTGCATTTTTTCGTACCAAGCGTTCTTCAGAAGTTTCAAATACTGACCTGTTATGCACGTTATGTCGTACATTATCTCCTGTATCTGCCTCTCCTTTATCATATGTAAATACTTTTGTTCCTTTTCGTCAAGCTTCCCCATCACCAGTGACACTAGCTATGATTTTAATTCAAAAAGCAGAAGGCTTGTCCTGTATGTCGTGGAAATTGTAACTGTAAAGCTTGTTTGCGGGGAGATGGTGTTATGAATGCTAGCACAAATAAAACATGAAATGTAGACAAGATACAATACATCCATTACTTTCTTTCTATGGTTCTCCTTATGTGGAAGCAGATTCATTATGAGCAGTGCTTGGAGCAGGATGCGGAGCTCATGATTCAAGGAGGAGCAACAAAAAAGATGAAAGTTCCTAGGGCTAAACTCAATATAGAAGAAAGACTGTATTGTGACAATTGTAGTACCTCTATTGTTGACTACCACAGAAGCTGCCCAAATTGTTCGTATGATCTCTGTGTCACATGTTGTCGGGAGCTTCAAGAAGGTTTCCAGCCTGGAGGTGATGAAGTAGATTCAGTCCAGCAGTTAATGATGGCAAAGTTTGGATTAGCATTGAGAGCAGAGGTCGATGGGTTTGGAACTTCGAGGCGCATCCAGAGGTAGCAGACCTTTTCAAACAAGCGGGAGTATTCACATACTGTGAGAAATTGACTAGTTTCATCAACAGAGTTTGCAGGTCTGCCAAGAACTGGAGAGTGCTGATTCAAATCCACAGTGCCATCAAATATAGCGTCCAGATCTTATTTTTCGCTCATTCACAAAGATTTGATTTGAAAGGACATTCCAATGTTTTTTTTTTTTCTGGAACCAATGGCAAGAGGACAGTCACACCTAAGTCCAGAAAGAGAGAAAGGAGCTTCATCTAAGAAGCCCTGAAGTCATTTACAAACATCCAGGTAATCAGAATTTTGATATTTTGATTTTTGAAATATTTTTGTTTTTCGGTGGTTTAGGCGAGCCCTCCAGTGCTCATTTACCACCAAAAAGAAGTGCTTTCGGTGGATAAGGTGCTTAAATCCAAATACTGTTAACCACAGAAAGATGTTTCAACCAGAATATTCAAAATTTTGCCCAGATTCGAGATATTCAAGTTGGAATGATGTGAAATCTTCTGGAATAGGATGATTATGAATTATCAAATCAAGTCTAAACACTATTCTTGAAGAAGAAAGTCAAAAAGAAGTTTTTTGACTATATTTGGTCATTTTTAAAGGGAAAAATATCAGAGGATCTAAAAATGCTTTGTATCTGAAGTTGTTGTTGTTTTGATACACGATCCAGAATAGGCTTACTAGAAAGATGGCTGCTCGTGTGCTAACTTTATTTGTTCGAAATGCTGCTCTTGTAAGGCCTCTTTCAGAATCAGGAAAATTGCGGTTGACCAGGGATATGGCAAAGTTAGAATTGGTGGTTGGACAGAACTTGTTTCAGGTGGAGCAGTTGGGTGCACCTTACCGGGCCCTTCGAGCTTTAAATCCCCTGTTCTTTCAAGAAACAACCAAACTTGGCAGAAGTCCTCTCCTGCAAGATCTACCTCGCATTGTGGTCCTTCATCATCTTTATTCTCGAACTCCAGATGAGTTGGAATCTCCTCCGCAGAGGGTAAAATTGACACCTAAGCAATATTCATTATGGTTGGATTCACAAGGAGAAGAGCAAATTTGGAAAGGTATCAAAGCTACTTTGGATGATTATGCTGCAAAGGTTAGTGTCAGAGGAGATAAAGAATTCAGCCCTGTATATCCTCTTATGCTACAATTGGGCTCCCTGCTGGCTGGAAATACTCCAAGGTCTAAAGGATATTGATTGTCAAAATTTTCACATACACTGGATCTGTGGCTTTACAAATATCTGTTACCATTCATTTTTTATCCTCCTTTTGCATATGTAACTTTTCTTGCAGGTCTTTTCCAGGAAGAATATTTGCACTTGAAGGATGTCTACTATTCTAAACTGAAGGATTTTATGGGAAACTGCTGCAATAGAATGCAAGACTGGGTTGCACGCATTGACCATATAATGATCAACATGAGAAGTGAAGCCTGAGTAGCTTCACATGTTAGGGAAATAAAATAGGATAAATCAATCAGTCACCAAGAAAATTAAGTACAAAATAGAGCAAAGGGATATTCTTTTTGCACAGGTAATCGAGATTTATCAAGTTTTGATTTTTGGGTAAGTTTCTGTTTTCGGTGGTTTAGGCGAGCCCGTGTGTGTGCTCATTAACCACCAAAAAGGCTGAATGACTCCATGGCCCAATACTAAAGGAACAAGGTCTTCTAGGTTCTTGGAGACCTCACAGGGAGGTATCCATCCCAGTTGGAGCCAGATGTTAGCACTCCAAAACTCACCGGCATTTTTGAAGGAAAGATGCCTAATCTTGTAGGGAAAATTTTTCCAGCTTCCCTAGCTCCAAATCCAAATATGATTGCACCATTGGAAATCTTATGATCTGTAGTTAGAAATTGACTATTTGAACGTGTAAAACGGACATTCCACGGCTGAGAAAATTGATTTTTACCAAAGGCATTTTTTGCGGGAAATTCTGACTTTCGGTGGTTTAGGCGAACAGGACGACTGTTCATTAACCACCGAAAGCTGCGGTTTTCGGTGGTTAATTCACCCAGAAACTTTCCCAGTAACCACCGAAATCCTTTGTGTCCAGAATTGAACGCGTTTTTGCACAGATCAAGGATTTTTGATATGAAATGATTCGGGATATTTTCTAATGAATGTCTCATGAATTATCAAGTCTAGCACAACAATTATTTTTGGCATATTATGGGGAAAGAAGATATTTCAAAGGATATGGACATTTTTAATGAAGACAGGAAGCAGGGCACTTGGACACATCAGCAAATTCGACTTAACCTCTTTTTGGAAGTCATCATGTAGCCTTGGGAGGCTATTCTACACTACACCAACAATCAACAGAGAGAGAGATCTGGGATTGACCTCATTTTGAGGAAGCATCCCACTTATTTTGCAACAAAATTTGACTTGCTATTTTTAGTTGATTTGATCCATGTTTTTAGGATCAAAGAACTGTTTTGTAATGCTATAAATATTAGAATAGAAGAGGAACCAGGGGTTCAATTCTGGATACAGTAATACTCTTTGTACTCAGACTTTTCATTTACTAATACAGATCACAGCTTTCTTTCCATTTTGGTGGCAGTTTTTCATATTTCTTCTTCACTGTTATATTGTTGTCAAACCTTGAATAGTTGTTATCCTATTGTTTGGTTCATGACATTATAATCAGTTCCTTTAGTTGTTTATTAGACCCCGCTTTTCACTGGTTTATGAACAATCTTTTCTTCATCCACTGAAAGCTATTTTACTGTTTAACCAATCTTGGAGAGCACTGTCTATTTGTTTATCATTTTGATGTCTGAATTCCATAAGTTGAATTGAGTTATCCCATTGATCCACCTTTACAAAATATAAAAACATTCATTTCTTAAGTTACCAAGCACCTTTGGTCTGCAACCACAAAGGGTTTCTTGGAGTGATAACAGCTGCTACGTGCATCCGTCTGAGAAGAATGGATTAAAATAAGGCTCCAAAGGCCCTTTTCATATTACTCATGAATTCCAAAACCATAGACATCCAAAAACATAACCCTAGAAGGTAAAATGCCAAAAGTCATGTGGGCCCTATGGGTAAGTTGGTGTAATTTGGTACCTCAACTTCCTAGGGTCGTAACTTTTTCATATGACCTCCGTTTTAGGCATGTGATAGCTTGTTGGAAAAGTATTTCAGAGAACTACACATTATGTCATCAAACTCTAACTTCGTCTATAGTCTGACTGTGGTGAGCCAAAAATAAATGTTTAGGGCCCCAAAACAGCCTTGAAAGTACAACAAGATGTGCTGACATGAAAACATACAGAATAAGCTAGTTGGATTAGGCAAGAGGCCACCCGCATCCACATGGAGAATGTGTGGGGCTTCAGACAACCCCATAAGTGTAGAACTCACAATTATAAAGCAGTATAGAAGGACGTGTTGAACAAAAATGAACACGAGGAGCCAATTGGAATAGGTAGGTGGCCACCAATATCCACCTGGATCAATGTGGCCACCAATATCCACCTGGATCAATCCTCCCCCATTAGATTTTAATGGTATCCATTGCATTGAGTTTGCCCATCAGGTGAGGGAAATTCTATTGGATTTGGCCTCGGGTGAACCACTTGCCTTGGTGTAGGAGTTTCCATGCCTTGACAACCCAATAAAGTTGGATCCACTACTGGAGATTTCCCTTGACCTGTGTGTCCACGATCTGATTGGTGGATGATTTTTTCATGCAGTTAGGGTTGAGCTCTATTGGTGTCGGTTGTTCGACGATCTCAGAGGTGTCAAATAACGGTGGAAAATATGGCCGAAGGAGGTCCACATTGAATACTGGATGCAGACCAAGGAAGGGTGGAGTGTTGAGCTCAAAATCATTGCTACCCACAGCCTTGTGATAGTGTAGGGCCCATCACAAAGTGGAAGAAGATTATTATGGGTCCCGGTGAGATGCTCCTTCTGCAAATGTAACCAGACTTTGTTGCCAACCTGAAACTAGTGTGGTACCTTATGTTGATCATGGTACTGCTTGTACTTAGCATTGGATTTCTATGAAATCTCCTGGACCTGTTGGTGGATGTGTTGAATCTGCTCAATGAACCTGGTGGCATTTTTTATCGTAGACTGATCACAGGAAGAGTCTGTTTGTATGGTGGCAAGAGGAAGTGCCACATCAATGGGTCCCAAGGGTTGGAATCCCAGACCCACTTAAAATGAGCTATGGCCGGTGGAACTATGGAGAGCCTTGTTGTAGCTGTGTTGGACATATGGGAGACTCTCGTCCCATGTCCCCCTATAACTGCCCCGAGTGGACGGGTGTACAATATTCCAGGGTGTATAGTTTTCATGGGGTATAAACATGGCTGAAAAAAATACCTCTGAATCAGGAAGATAATCAGGCTCCCCAACCAACAATCTACCACTTGGAGACTAATAAAAAGAAACCCGCCATTGATGTACTTGATGGACTATGATCCACCTTGGACTTGGAAAATTTCTCATCTTCACCTTCATGCTTGAAGACCAACTAAAATTGAGCACGAACTCAGTTTCTCCCTGGTTACTCCCTTTGTTAACATGTCTACAGTATTCTGGCTAGTGTGTATCTTTTCTAAATTCAAATTTCCATCTTCCAAGACATATCGTACGAAATGGTACCTGAGTTCTATATGTTTAGTCTTTGAATGGAAGGTTGAGTTCTTTGCAAGATGAATGACACTCTCATTGTCATAGTACAACCTGCTATGCTATTGATTCTTTCCCAATTCCTCCATAAAAATCTGTAATCAAATCTTACTAGCCTCTATAGCAACAAAATACTCTACTTCTATTGTTGAAAGTGAAACAACCTTTTGTAGTTTTGAAATCCAACTTACTTTTGTTCCACCTATAGTAAAAACATACCCTGTGGTGCTCCTCTTGCTATATTTATGACCTACCATATCTAAATCAACATATCCTTGTAGAACAATGTCTGAACCTCCAAAATAGAATTCATGAGTAGCAGTACCTTTCAAATAACTGAGAATCCACTTTACTTCCTCCCAATGTTCTTTACTTGGATTTTTCATATACCCGCTCACAACTCCTACTGCATGTGCAATATTTGGTCTTGTGCAAACCATTGCATACATCAAGCTACCAAATGTTGATGAATAAGGACCCTGGACATGTATTCTATCTCCTCCTGTGTCTTGGGAGACATTTCCTTAGTTAATTTGAAATGGCTGGCCAAAGGTGTACTAACTGGTTTTTCATTTTTCATTCTAAACGTCTCCAACACCTTCTCTATGTACTCACCCTGAGACAATGTCGATTTACGATTTTTCAAGTCTCTTTTTATTCTCATACTAAGGATTTTCTTTGTCGCACCCAAATCCTTCATAAAAAATGAATTAGCTAATTTCTTCTTGAGCACATTTATATCCTGCATATTAGACCTTGAAACAAGCATGCCATCTACATACAATAACAATATAATATATCTTCCAATTTCTAGCCTTTTAAAATAAACACAATGATCATAATGACATCTACTATAACCTTGTTCTGTCATAAACCTGTCAAATTTCAAACACCATTGCCTTGGAGATTTCTTTAGGCCATACAACATCTTCTTCAACCTGCATACCAAATTTTCCTTCCCTTTGACCTCATACCCCTGTGACTGCTACATATAAATATCTTCCTCCAAATCCCCATGGAGAAAAGTTGTTTTTACATCTAACTGTTCAAGATGAAAATATTCTACTGCCACAAGACTTAAAATAGTCCTGATTGAATTCATCTTAACAATAGGAGAAAATATTTCATCAAAATCTATACATTTATTTTGAGCGAACCCCTTTACAAAAAGTCTAGCCTTGGACCGTTTTTTCCCTCC